>JACBKR010003766.1:0-27433 GCA_014218235.1 Colocasia esculenta
CATCTTCTGAACTCTCTTCTTCTTCATCTTCTTCCTCTTCACTCTAAGTTCCAATCATTGCTTGGGCTTATTTTTCTTTCACTTGGTGTGAGTTTTCTTCTGAGCATCAGGACATTCTGATTTAACATGTCGTGGTTTCCTGCAATTGTAACAAACAGTTCTATCAGATCTCTTATTCATGGGTTGTTTAAATTTAGAGGTACTACTTACCTGAGATCTTCCTCTAAGAAAATATTTTCCTTCTTTTCTCAAAATTTTCTTAACTTTCTAGTTAGGAGAGCAAACTCACCAGAGTCTTCTCCTGAGATGGATGATTCATTTTCGTTAGAGTTTCCTTGACACTAGGACTAGCATTTATAGCCATTGGCTTCTTTTTCCTTACATCTTCGTCTGTCCTTTAAGAGTTATTCATAGGTCATCAATGATCTAATTAATTGATCAACTGTAGTTGTAGATAGATTCCTAGATTCTTCTACAACAGTTGCTTTAGAGGGCCATATGGGTGTCAAGGACCTAAGAATTTTTCTCACCAACTCATATTCAGTGTATGTTTTACCCAAGATCTTAAGACCATTTGTTAACACAGTTAATCTAGCATACATCTTAGAAATTGTTTCATCAGATTTCATTTTAAAAGCTTCATATTCAGAAATGAGCATGTTGGCAAATTAAGAAGTTTATGAAGTTTACTATTGCTAAAGCAAATTCCTAATTCTATCATTGCGACTGCAGAACGGAAATGAGAATAGAATTAAGACTCGAAACAAAAAATAGAAATATTTCAAAATATTCATGAATCCAAACTTTTCCTCTGCTGCAATCCGAACATAAACTTCATAAATTCTACTCTCAAGCTGAACTCTCCGGAAGTTCCCTGGACACTGGACTACCACGGATCAACCCAAGAAATCAGATCTTCTTGGTTGCCCTGTGCTATCTCGACAGTACATACCTCCGGAGGAAGAAGAAACTCAAAGAATCACCGTAGCTCCCCCTGCAGTCGAACCCCCTGAAAGCTGAACTCTGCTGAGGATCTCCTGAATGCCTAATAAGCTCTTACTGCTCAACCATTAAACTAACACAAGAAGAATGAACAAATGCCTTGCATCGATCTACCCTAATGCACAGAAAAAATAGAAATAACAATTGTACTGGATTGAATCATCTAAACACAGAAGAAATGGGCATATCAACTCAGGCGAAGTAGACAAATCACATAGTAAAGAAGAAGAAACATAGAAGAAATGGAAATTAAAATCTACTGGATCGTTCTCCTCTAACAGCCTTCCAAAGCACATAAGAAAATATAACAAATTCGATCTCCCTCCCCTCTCTCCCACAGAAGAAAACCTCAAACATTTACAGAACTCTAGAAATCTCCCACCCCTTCTCTATTGCTCAAAGAAAAATTACAGAAGTAAATGACAGAAAGTACTAAAAATCAAAGGATCTCACTGGCTAAGCCCCTTCGACAACACTGGAAGAACAGAAAATATAGGAAAAAACAAACTAAAAATTCCCTCCAAATCGAACTGGGGAAGCCCTCGCCTGAGGACCTTGGGTCCTTTTATAGGCTCCTCCCAAATCGCCTCTTCTCACAACGGCCTCACTTTCCGCTCAAATTTGCTTCGCACGGGCACTGCACACGAGCTCCAGCACCTCTAGCTACTTGAGCCCGCTCTTCTGCGCATCAGATCCAGACGCATGGCCCATTGCCGCACCGCACCAAGCTCCGCACGGGATCTGCTTCCTCTGCAGCTGCTCTGCACGGTAGAGCTTCATACGGTCGGCTTCCGCTGCGCAGCACCCCCCGCCTCGCCAGCTTCCTCGCTTCCGCTGCTCTGCACACCCCGCCACCTCAGCATCGCCATCGCACAGCAGCCCACACCATCTGGCCTCCAGATCTGGGCGCGCCTAGCCAGCACCATCGCCCTGCCTCCAGATCCGAGCGCGCCTAGGCCCCAGCGCCGCCCAGCACACCAGCTCCATGCACAGCATGCCCGCCCAGCCACACAGACCCTATATAACCAGCCCAGCCGCACCATCGCCTGAGCGCACCTGGGAGCTGGCCACCTCCTGCTCCATCACACCATCAAACCGCCATGCCCAAGCCCCATCGCCAGAGCTCTGTTGCCAGCTTCCAGCAGCTTCTGTTATGCCGCCTCCAGGGCTCCTGAAAAGGGCAAAATAAGGCTTCAGATGTGTTCGTGGTAAAAAGTGTGGTGAGGTGTTAAAATGTTTATTTATTTATTTAATCGAATTGGGTGGATTATTAAAATACTTTTATTTATTTATTTAAGATTGGGTGGGGTATGTGACATGATGGTATTTAGGTAAATGCTATTTATTTAACTAAGATTTAAAATTTGATTTATTTATAACTAATATTTACAAAAGATGATTAAGAAATCTAAGATCAATGATTTATTTATATACAATGTACATGAGAAAAAAAAATATTAGTCAACTATTTAAAAAGTATTGACTTTATTAAATGAAAATCTAACTATGTGATGTACCCAAAATCTTAACTGAAATGCTCAAAATTTTATTTATGGATGAAATGACAATTAAAATAAAATGCACATCATTTATAGACAATCGTTGTCTAAAATCAACTACATGTATGAAATTTAACACGAATTTTAGTAGTTATCACTCCCCCCTACTTGAACATTGCTAGTCCCTTAGTAATAAAAATTACTCCAAATGAGGACTAGAAGATGTAAGGTCTCATGCTAAGCATCGTCATGTAAAAGATTAATGTAGAGATATGTCTTTCCTAATTGTAAAAGCTTATGGCAAGAAATTAGTGCACAAATGGTAGCTCACTTAAGAGTTCACATCAGCCCTCCTGAAGCTCCTCTGCTTCGGCAGTATTTGAGATTAGATTAATTCGAGGGAGAAGAAAAGAATTGTGGAATAAGATCTTTACTCAGTCATCAATCAGGTTGTTTCTCTTAGTTCCATTCTGCCCAACTTCCTTGAGGATTATTTCTCTGAGTTGAGGACTTTGCCTCTTTATTTGCACTTTGTGCACTCAGAATTTTTTTCTTTTTCATCCATAATGCTACACAACCCATCACTTTTCAAGAGTAGCGAGTCCAACTTTACTCAAATCCGGGCATTTTTCATGGATATATTTTTTGTCTTTTGCTTTTACTTTTTATTTTTTTTTTTTTTTCTTCTTTTTTTTTTTCCCTTTGCGGAAGAATGAACAGTCAGGTTCCTTGATCACATGCCTTCACTTCCTTCGCAATTCACTTGAGGGGAAGGGAGAAAACCAATCACATCTCTCCTACTAGCCTTGACAAATTTGCTACATTCGGTTTCAGCTAGTCTAAGTGCCTATGTAGTGTGTGTATGAAAACTTCTTGCCATAAATCCTTACATAAGGTAGTCAAAAAGTACATGTAATCCTTTACTAGAGGCTACCTAACATGGATATTTGCAAGGGAATGTGACAACCACAAAATTTTAATGGTTAAAGATCATACACCTAGTCTTGGGATGCGTAAAGCCACGCATTTTTATTCAAGGATGAAACATTGTGAAATTTTTATTTGCATATGTACAAGCTCAAGAAAAAGAAATGAAGCAATGGTTGGGATGAGGACTATGAATGCATGCTTATTCTACCTCTCCCCCCTACTTATTGACAGGAAAAGAAAGTAAGACAGAGAATTACCTGATGAAGGAAATCTGTACACTTGGGTTGCCTCCCAAGAAGCGCTAAGTTTACCGTCTTCAGCCGGACGCCACTAGGCTTCATTTGGCTCAGCTAACTTGGTAGAATCCATTTTCACGAATGTGGGCTTTCAGAGTGCTTTAATCTTTGTCCATTAATAGTGAATGATTGTCCAATTTTAGGATCAAGAATGATGACAGCACCATTGTCATAAGCCTTGACAACAGTGTAAGGACCATCCCATCGGGACTTCAATTTTTCGAAAATAGACGAAGCCTAGAATTGAATAGCCAGACCTTATCATGCACTTGAAAATTTTTTCTATGAATGTGTTTATCATGGAATGCTTTGACTTTGGCTTTATAGATCTTTGGCTTTTACTTTGTCTTATTCTCTCCCTTAACCCTAGAGCACAGGGTTGGTCTACTGCTTTTTTCACAAAAGGTTCTTCCAAGGAGTCTACCACTAGACAACTCTCTCCTTCATCATGGTGCCCAGATGCCTTAAAATATTGATACTAACCCGCTCATCCCCGAATGATATATCCATCATCCGGTAGCACAATTAATGTTGGCTCTAGCTGTAGCCAAAAAGGGTCTACCAAGGATAATAGTGGACTGAGTTAAATCCTGAGGAGTGTTCATGTCCAGAATGATGAAATCGGCAGGGAAGTAACAATCATTGATTTTTATAATAACGTCCTCAACTAAGCCTTTAGGAGTGGTGACAGAATGATCGGCTAGTTGAAGGACAACAGAAGTGGGTTTCAACTCTCCTAACTTGAATTTCTCAAAAATGGCAGAAGGTAGGAGATTGACACTGGCTCCCAAATCCAAAAGACTGCTTTCAAAAGTGACTCCACCGATGGTGCAAGAATTAGTGGAGTGCCTAGATCTTTGAGCATTTTAGGGAGTTGATTTAAGATAACGGCACTCACAGTTTCTGGAAGAATGATTGTTTCAATTTTATTCCTCATTTCACGTTTTGGAGTGCACATTTCTTTTAAGAATTTGACATAAGCAGGCACATGCTTAATGGCATCAAGGAGAGGAATGTTGATGTGAACTTGTTTAAACAGTTCCAAGCGTTCTTCATTACCAGTTGATTTGTTTTTGGATTTTGGTTTTAAAGCTTTAGGAAAAGGGACTCTTGGAATGTAGCAGCTTGGATCTTCATTCATTTTGACTTTGTCTTAGGATTCTTCTGTCATTTTCTCTCTTCCCTTAGATTTTTCTTTTTCAACATTCTCTTCAATTTCCTCTTCAATTTCATTTTCTTTATCCTCATTCAATGTTGACATGTGTGGGTGAGGATTTATCAAGATTTTTCCACTTCTTAAAGTTGACACAGTTTTGACATCTTCCACTTAGGGCCCCTAGCTTGGGCAGGAGGATGGTCATGTTGTATCGGTTGATTCTGAATTTGTGGTGCTGAAATATTCTGGACAAAAGCTTGTTGTTGGTTTTGTGGTGGAGGGGCATTTGGTCTTGCAGGTGGTCTATACCCCTGAGCTTGATGGTATTGCTGGTTCTGATAAAATCCGGGAGGGTTGTTCCTTGGTTTGCTACAGCTTGACTTGGCACTGACCCAATTCCCTCCTATGACACACATCAGCAATCTGAGACTCTATCCTTGCCAAATTTTGTTGAAATTTTGGTTTTGAGTTTGATATTGAGTTTGTTGTTCTTGCACAGTTTGGTATAGAGCCGCCATCATATTTTGGAGTTGATTCATTTTATCATCCCAATTGGCTGGGGAGGTGGTGGTTGATATGAAGGTTGGTGGAAATTCGTGTGAGCAAATTGATTTGAATTTTGATTTTCTTGGACTTGTGGAGGTTTAGAGTAAGAAGATTGGTCAAATCCCGAATTCTGATTGGGATAGGCTTGACCGTACATGGATTGCTTAAAGGCAGGTTAGAAACTTGTTCATTGATTTTTCCAAGAAAAGTTCGGATGGTTCCTCCAACCAGGGTTGTATGTGTTAGAGTATGGATCATAGGAGGTTTGTAGAAGCCTTGAGCAGCTTGGACTTGTTCCTGAATGAAAGGGGGTAATTGGGCAGTAGTGGGACAAGCACTGGTGGGATGAGCTGGCTAGCACACATAGCACAAGTTTCAGGTGGTTGAGAAAATTTAGGTGTGGCTTGCCCAGTCAAGATAGCAATTGATCGAATTTTTGTTCCAACTTCTTCTCCAATCTCTGATCAAGTCTAGCTAACAGATCGTCTACCCTAGAGTCTGATTCTCCTCTCTCCCTTAATTCATACAACCCTGCCTTCTTTATAGGTCCTAGAGCCCTCTCATAAGAGTGGAGTGAGGCATGATTGATAGAATTCTCACTCAATGTCTCAAACAAATTATATGCCTCATACTCGCTTTTCGTCATGAATGCTCCTCCGCATGAGGCATCAACCATCTGCCTATTCGATTCAGTTAAACCTTCATAAAAAGCTTGGACTATTTGCCACCTTGACAGACCATGATGGGGGCATTTTCTAAGCAACTCCTTCAATCTCTCCCATGATTCATGCATTAATTCTCCCAGGTGTTGGGAGAATCCAGTGATTGCTCTTCTCATTGTGTTAGTACGGCCAATAGGGTAAAATTTCTTCAAAAATTCCTGCTGCATTTCTGGCCATGTGTGATGGTTTTTCCTATGGTTCCTAACCAATATTTGGCCTTGTCTTTTAAAGAGAATGGAAATAGGGTCAATCTTAAGGCATTTTAGTGAAATTCTGGATCCTTACAGTGGAACAAATCTCTAGGAACTCATCTATATGCCTATAAGGATCTTCATTAGGATTGCCATAAAAAGAAGGCAACATCTGAATGGTTCCTGGCTTGATTTCAAAGTGATTTGCCGGAATTTCCGGCCTAATGCAAGTGGCAGGTTGATAATTAGAAGGAATAAGTACTCCTTCATCTGTCTGGGTGCAACCTCCTCCATATTCCTAGCAATTTGGTTTTGGTTTGGGTTGGCCATCCTATGGAAAAATCTTTCAATCTCGTCTATAGGTTGGGCCAAATCTATGTTCTGGGACCGTCTACCAAGCATGCACAGTTGAAAAGCCTTCTATTTATGATTTTTGAATTTTTGAATTTTTATTGATTTTTGAATTTTTATGACAAACACAAAAAATCAAACACTTTCAAATCAAATTATCCTAAACTCTAAGTGTTCCTTGGACTTATGTTATTTTTCTCAAAATCAGATTTATCCTTGCTTAAGTCCAATCCTAACTCTTCTTGTACCGGCTAGGTAAGAGGTGGAGTAGAGGGAGGCCCCCCTTCCTTTCGCAAGGACCCAATTAGATAACATCTGACTCACTTAAGCATAAGCTTCTTAACCTCTAATCCTAGACACCAGACTTAAAGAGAAGTTTTGAATTCAAGAAAGGATAAATCTAATTATGAACCCTAAGGCCACGTCTACTGATTTTTATTGAAAGTTTAGGCAAATGCAAGAATGTGGAAATTTTTGTGATTTTTGGGCAAAGGAAAGGGTGATGAAATCCCTCACCTTATCTTTTTATTCTTAATGGGTGAAGCCCTTAAGAAGTCCCATTTAAAAACATGAAGTGCACATATCAGATTCAAACAATGGTTGTCTAATGCTAAGCCTAATGCATGAAACGAGCGATGGAAGTCTTACCTTTCCCCCGCACTCTTCAATGCAAGAATGAAATGAAATTCAAATGACAATTAAGATGATGAATGTCCTAAAACATGATATTCTAATCTTGGGAAGATTAATTTTTATTTACAAATCAAACGGCTAACATGAAAGAGTGAATTGGAAAAAAATTTAGATTTTAGATTTTTTAATTTTTATTTGGTTTTTTAATTAATGAAATGAAACTAAGAAAATATAAAGTGATATTATAGACTACTTCCAAACTAATCAAACCACCAAAAGTCCAATTATTACATGCCAACAAGAAGGAAATCTCTGTACATGCACAGAGAGTACATGAAAACCTCAATACAAGCTTCACTCCTCTCTTCTATCTAAAATACTGAATTAAAAGCAAATGAAACGAAAATCAGCAAGCTCCTCCAATGGGCTTCAAAGGTCAAGCCCAATCTCCAAGTTTCTCTCCTTGTGCAAATCTCTCCTTGTGCAAATCTGAAATGAAATCCAATAACAAGTCAATGTAAAACCAATAGAAATGATATCAAATCAAAATAGATCTAAATCAAACTCTAATGCCTCCCCGGCAACGGTGCCAAGATGAAGCGCGCGCGGCATAGTTGACTATGCATTTTCGTTGTCTAGAGTTCCTCACACAAGTCAAGATGCGCACTTCCTCTAAACTGACTCACAAATTTAAAATAGCAAATATGAACTAGTAAAATGGTGAGTACAGGTCATATCCACGGAGAGGCCGAATAGAACTTGATTTAAACTACTTTAACTTGAAATCATTCTAATAGACACTCTTAACTAAAACACACTGTATGAGAATTAACTCTGTAAATTGCATCAATCAAATCCCCCACACTCGACGGATCAAACATAACAAAGAACGAGCTGAATTGAAGTTAACAGAAAATTGACAACACTATACCCTCTCAATTGAGGGATGAAGAACAGAAAATTCACAACAAAATAGAAAATTCAAACAAAAGTTTACTGTTGCTAAAGCAAATTCCTAATTCTATCATTGCGACTGCGGAACGGAAATTAGAACAGAATTAAGACTCGAAACAAAAATTAGAAATATTTCAAAATATTCATGAATCCAAACTTTTCCACTACTACAATCCGAACATAAACTTCATAATTCTACTCTCAAGCTGACTCTCCGGAAGTTCCCTGGACACTGGACTACCACGGTTCAACCCAAGAAATCAGATCTTCTTGGTTGCCATGTGCTATCTCGACAGTACATACCTCCGGAGGAAGAAGAAACTCAAAGAATCATCGTAGCTTCCCCTGCAGTAGAACCCCCTGAAAGCTGAACCCTGCTGAGGATCTCCTGAATGCTAAATAAGCACTTACTGCTCAACCATTAAACTAACATAAGAAGAAATGAACAAATGCCTTGCATCGATCTACCCTAATGCACAGAAAAATAGAAATAACAATTGTACTGGATTGAATCATCTAAACACAGAATAAAATGGGCATATCAACTCAGGCGAAGTAGACAAATCACATAGTAAAGAAGAAGAAACATAGAAGAAATGGAAATTAAAATCTACTGGATCGTTCTCCTCTAACAGCCTTCCAAAGCACATAAGAAAATAGAACAAATTCGATCTCCCTCCCCTCTCTGCCAATAGAAGAAAACCTCAAACATTTACAAAACTCTAGAAATCTCCCACCCCTTCTCTACTGCTCAAAGAAAATTACAGAAGTAAATGACAGAAAGTACTAAAAATCAAAGCATCTCACTGGCTAAGCCCCTTCGACAACACTAGAAGAACAGAAAATACAAGAAAAAAAACTAAACATTCCCTCCAAATCGAACTAGGGAAGCCCCGGCCTGAGGACCTTGGGTCCTTTTATAGGCTCCTCCCAATCGCCTCTTCTCACAGCGGCCTCAATTCCCGCTCAAATTTGCTTCGCACGGGCCCTGCACACGAGCTCCAGCACCTCTAGCCGCTTGAGCCCGCTCTTCTGCGCACCAGATCCAGACGCATGGCCCATCGCCGCACCGCACCAAGCTCTGCACGGGATCTGCTTCCTCTGCAGCTGCTCTGCACGTAGAGCTTCACACGGTCGGCTTCCGCTGCGCAGCACCCCCCGCCTCGCCAGCTTCCTCGCTTCCGCTGCTCTGCACACCCCGCCACCTCAGCATCGCCATCGCACAGCAGCCCACACCATCTGGCCTCCAGATCCGGGCGCACCTAGCCAGCACCATCGCCCTGGCCTCCAGATCCGGTCGCGCTTAAGCCCCAGCGCCGCCCAGCACACCAGCTCCATGCACAGTATGCCCGCCCAGCCGCACAGACCCTGTACAACCAGCCCAGCCGCACCATCGCCTGAGCGCACCTGGGAGCTGGCCGCCTCCTGCTCCATCACACCATCAAACTGCCATGCCCAAGCCCCATCGCTAGAGCTCTGGAGCCAGCTTCCAGCAGCTTCTGTTGTGCCGCCTCCAGGGCTCCTAAAAAGGGCAAAATAAGGCTTCAGATGTGTTCGTGGTAAAAGTGTGGTGAGGTGTTAAATGTTTATTTATTTATTTAATCAAATTGGTGGATTATTAAAATACTTTTATTTATTTATTTAAGATTGGGTGGGGTATGTGACATGATGGTATTTAGGTAAATGCTATTTATTTAACTAAGATTTAAAATTTGATTTATTTATAAACTAATATTTACAAAAGATGATTAAGAAAATCTAAGATCAATGATTTATTTATATACAATGTACATGAGAAAAAAAATTTATTAGTCAAACTATTTAAAAAGTATTGACTTTATTAAATGAAAATCTAACTATGTGATCTACCCAAAATCTTAACTGAAATGCTCAAAATTTTATTTATGGATGAAATGACAATTAAAATAAAATGCACATCATTTATAGACAATCGTTGTCTAAAATCAACTACATGTATGAAATTTAACACGAAAAATTTAGTAGTTATCAGTTGGCTTTTCTTTCTTTCACTTATGTTGTACGTTCATAGATTACCTCAAGATGTGTCCACATCTTTTTAGCCGTGGCACATGAAGAGACTCTTGAAAACTCAGTTGGATGTAGTGAGCACTGCATTATGTTCAATTCATTCTGGTTCATGTTGAATTTTTTGACCTGCTTATCTGTCCACTTGTCCTCATCTTCTAGAAGTTCGTATGGCCCTTTTTGAACTACTTTCCAGATTTCATGATTTTGAGCTCTTAGGAACACCTGCATGCGATTTCCAATAAGCATAGTTAGTTCCATCAAAATAAGGAGGTCTATTCACAGATAGACCCTCAGCCATGAATCCTCTTGAATCCATTTTATCAAATTCTCTTGGTGATTAAACCAATATACTGGAGAACTTAGCTCTAGTACCACGTGCTGGTTGAGTAAATAGAAAACTAGAGGGGGGTGAATAGATTCCTCCCTTAAAATTTTAGCGGTTTGAAAAACTAATTGCTTAAAACTAGAGGGGGGTAAATACTTCAGACTAGGATTCATCGCACTTTGCATTTGGTAACAGCCTGAAGGTTGTATGCCTCAGATCAAACTGGATTTCTGATGCTCTATATTATCTGGATAGCAGCGAGACTTCAACAATGGCTTGGCATCGATGCAGTAGCTTCTTCTCCCGTAGAAAGTCCTGTTCAAAGACTTCTTCCTCACAACTCTATTTTCTCTGCTACGCTTCTTCTCTCTCTTTTCTGTGTATCTTGACAAGGACACCCTTCACCTTTTTATACCCAATTCATTAGTGTAATTTTTACCGCCATAAGGTTCTCTTCCAGAACCTCATATAGTGTGCCAAGTAATCCCAATGATTGGGCCTCGGATCATGTGCCCAAATTGAACACGCTGGCATTTACTTTTTCTCACTAGAAAAAGGATTATATAGTGTGTCGACACACCTTATGCACTGTTTCGACCCACAATGTAGTTAGTTAGATCCCATCTGAGTTCTTCAGTTGTGTGGACCTCAAGACTTCTTGCGTCGACCTTCTTCATTGAATTTCTGAATGAGCTCACTAAACAAATTCCCTATGTTGACCTAATTTTTGTCTTTTGTCGACCTCTGAGAAAATAGAGTCGACCTGATCTTCAACATGTGTCGACCTCTTGTGCTCTTTACATCTAGTGCTTACTAGAGGAATAACTTGTGTTGACCTGAACTTCAGCTAGTGTCTACACTATGTGTTCTTTTCCATTTAGCTCTTACTGGAAATCCACTTGTGTCGACCTGATCTTCAACTTGTGTCGACAAAAATTGTTTATTGCACAAATATGGTTCACTGGCTGAGCAATATGTGTCGACCTGTTGAGTAAGTTGTGTCGACACATATGTGACCTTTTGACTTTATGATGATGTCTGTCATGAGTATAAGTGTGTTAGGTCATACTTAAGTATTCATGTAAAAATATCTATCATAGTTAGACATGGTCTATGACATCATCAAAACAAGGGACACAACATTGTATGGTTAATGATACTTGAATGTTAGATAGTGATTTTGTCGTCTTAGTTGTGTAACTGGTCCTTAGACTTGAGACACCAAAGATGTCTTATTTGAGTACTCCATTCTTTGATACTAGATTTATAGGTCTAGATATTCCAGGTCTAATATAGCCAGTCATTGGGAATGGTAGCCAACCTTACGAAGGCAATTGTGTTCAATAAAGGATCATCCACTCTCAGTATCATGAGAGGAGTATCACATATTGTCTTACTCAGGAAATCCCTGGCCAGGGTCAATCGGATTTAGAGTGAAAGAGTTCTCTGGAGAATCCGATAAGTTTGACTTTAACGGATTCCGTATAGGCCTGAAAACACCATGCCTATTATACGGTCCCTGGCATATTAGATGTATGAAAGACTATAGTTACACGGTAACAGTGGGCAGAAAGGTCCAATAGATTTGATCACTTGTGCCATTTTGGGATTATGACGTAGTGACCTAGTACGTCCATAATCGATGAGTTGAATGATTACTATGGCAACTCACGACTAGCTCAATATTGGGCCTAGAGGATCACACGCATAAGGTGGATAATGCGATGAATAGAGGATTAGATGAAATTTATCCAATAAGCCTTCTTTAACCTATTATAGATCTATTGGGTCTATAGTGAAAGGATCCATTAAGGGGAGCATACCAAGATCATACCACATCGCCCCTTCTAGAAGGAGAACACCTCATTATCTTGTATGATGACAAGTGTCACCCCTTCTCGAAGGAGGACACCTCAGTGTCCTTGTAATCATGTCATGACGAGGTGTCCCTGATGAAGTGTCATTGTAATCATGACATGATGATGTGTCCCTGATGAGGTGTCCCTGTAATCTTGTCATGACGAGGTGTCATTGTAATCATGGCATGATGAGGTGTCCATATAATCATGACATGACGAGGTGTCCCTGATGAGGTGTCCTTGTAATTATGACATGACGAGGTGTCCCCGATGAGGTGTCCTTTAAGGCTCTCTATAAATAGAAGGGGTTATCCTAAAGATCAAAGGTTAGACCTTTAGGAGAAGCCACCTTCTTCACCTCCTCCTTCCCATCTCTCCCTCCCGTAGCCTCCCTTGGCTAGAGGGGATCCAAGAGGCCATCTCTCTTGTTGTTGCTACCTACTGCTACTAGCTGCTGTGTAGCGTTGGACGACATGAAGGAGTGGCTCCATCAGAGAAGAGGTGTTCTCATCGCTAGTCATCCACTGTGTGGATACCGCTAGAGGGAGTCTCGCGAGAGCTTGTGACGGCCCTCATTATACCGGTACGGTTATACCAACCCACGTCGGTATAGCGAGTGTCATCACAGTGGGACATTTACCCAAACGATAGGAACAGCTGAGATACACGCGAATATACAACAGAGTAGCGGAAGTAAAAGACATTGTCTTCATTCATTCATCATCCACATTAAACATACATGAAATTTGCAATTAACATAAGAGCTACAAGTTCACATAATTTAAATGCTGAATATTTAATACATAGATGTCCACAATTTTACATTCTTTCCATGATAACACTAATACAATATTCAAGTTCTTACATACTATGAAAACACAAAAGGGGTACACTGCTCCAACAATCTAAACTCCGCGCTCGGAGTCCGTCTCTACCGTCTCTTCCACGAGAGTCTCGTCACCGTCTATACCTGTACGCCGAAGTAAGAAGTGAGTCTTAAAGACTCAGCAAGCAACACTACTCATAACATACACGTATAAGTCATAGTGGTTTCTACATGTACATTCACAATTTCAACATATGGCATGCTAGTCATTTGAAAGTTTCAACTATCATGAAGTTTTACCATTTAATACATGGATCATGCTTTCAGATTTCTAAGAATAAAACTCACCTATCACATGCTCTCTATTCAATTTACTCGTGAAATTTTGCCTTTAAAGAACCAAGACATGAGAGCTACCAACATGAACACTGTGCATATATGAAGGGAAAACACAACTAGCATGGATTTTACATGTTCTTAGGCACATACATAGACATTTTCACATACTTTAAGTTGCTGGTTTCACATGGTTCAATGGCTGTAAACCTACACATGAGAGCTACAATGTTGTTTAAAACATACCATGTGAACACCCAATCATGCTATTTTGTACACATGCTCATCATTTATCCCTAACATGGATTCTAGACATTTTCGCACATATAAACACGATGATGACAACATGAAATTACTGATTTCACATGGTTTCAGATTTGTCTCACATGGATTTCAATGTCATATTCTCACATTTTTAGTTTCACATTTTCTTTACACAAGTTTCCAATTCACATGGTTACACTTTACACATATACATTTCACATTGTTCACTTACACATTAACACATGACACATACACATTACATATTCACATTTTAGGTGCCGTGACACATAGTCCAAACCACCAAAGAAGGACATATACACATCACATTACACATAGACGCCATCTAGGCATTACAATGGCGACTTTTGGACTGCGCAGACCGGGAGAACAAGTCTCCACCCTAACCAGTGGTACTTGTCCACCTCCAGGATTTCCCCCTAATGCCCTTAGGGTCACTTACACATTGAACCTTCTCAGCGGGACTTTTCCCTGATATGGTTCCACTACCCTCTACGGAAGCAGTGTCACATTGGCACAGTTACACATTTACACATTTTACCGATTTTACACATGGTTTTACACATATCACTTTTCAATCCATTCACTTTCTCACTCACATGCATATCTCTGTTTTTCCTTACATGACACTACAGATTTCAGGAGTTTAACACACAGTAAATTCACCAATCAGGTTGGATTAAACGATATCTAATCACTTTACGATGACATGCATAAATTTTTACATTTCACATGGAAAACATAACTCCTTATATACTGGTCCAAATGACCTGGAAATTTAACCACATGCTATTTTCGGGTTCAAGATCATACATTCAATTTTTCAGATTTTTCTGAGCTAAATAGGTTTTACAGAAAATCAAATACCTATTTAGCATGCCATTCATAATTCAAGTTGACGTGGAGTTTAACACCATCATACATTTTTGCCACTTACTGTCTGAATCCTAACATGCCCATAATCATAGAATTTCCTCAGAGTTTTTTGAGCAACATACCATTTTCTCAAGGTTTTATAACCCTACACATGTTTTTCTAAATTCAATTCAAAAGCGTAATAATTCAGATACATGGAGAATTTTCCAAAATTTCAGAACAGAGACTAACTGTTATATGCATGATCTGACAAAACTTAGGGCACTCAGACTAGTCCTAATCATAAAAACATGGATTGACAAGGTCACCCACAAATCATGCTTGAAATTTCATAGAATAATAATCTCTAACATTCACCACCATGCACACTCATCCATCCACACACCACATTCATCACACCAACAATATACATAACATATAAATGATTTACAGTATATCCTCATCGTGAAACATACCGAAATAGTCGTATAGAAGTGCAGAACAAGTCATTGTTCTGTCCAGATGAACTTGGCGGCGGTCTCTGGCCGCTAATTCAGTGTCAACGGCATAGTCGATTGACGCCAAGCATAATATCAGCGTCAAGGGATATTGCCGTTAATGTCGGGTCTGTGCAAAACACAGACCCGAGCTCTAAAGATAGGGAGAATGGGAGGGTCTAGGACACGAGGGAAAATCCATAAAACTGTAAAACCATCCTAGACATACGGGGACGTTATGGTAGGGCCACTTGCCTCTAGAAAATTCGCCAGACGGATCTAGGGCTCGGTGAAGCTATCCTTGGGCTGTCCCAAGAAGCCTCCAAATGAGCTCTCCTCTGGGTTCTTGAGCGAGATCCACAGCAAGCCGAGGTCGGGGAAGCCTTCCTCGATGATCCCTCTAGCCTCCAGTTGCAGTAGAATGCCAGATCAAGCTTCAGAAGTTTGGATTTTGGGCTGCAAAGATGGGGTTTTCTCACAGTCCGAAATAGGGGTTTTCTTCTCTTGTTTCTCTCTTGCAAAAGGGTGAAGAGAGGGGTTGGGGAGCAGATTCGGGTTTAGACATATGGGAGAGGCTTCTCTCCCACTCACAGGGTGACAAGATGGCTCTCAGAGCCGTTGGGGACAGCTCCCCAATGGGTGAGCTACCTTGTTTCCAGAATTTCCGGCTCTGTAACGCATGCAGTCAGAGAAATCGGTGTCCACATCGTTGGATGCTGGGATTAGTGTTGGCGTCCAAGGGTGGACGCTGACACCACCTCGGCGTCATGCTATTGACGCCAACATGGCCTTCGGGCAGAAGTCTAAATCATGCAGAAACCCATGCACACCATGCCTATTTACATGTAATATCCATATAGTTTTATGCACACTCTACCATCAAGTATACATACATTATTTATTATGTACATACTCACATAAGTACACTAATACATACGTAGATACACACATACGTACATTCACAACGTGAATTATCTACATGCAACACAATAATACAACAAAATTCGAGGGCCTTACCCCTCACCCCCTTAAAACAAACTTCGTCCTCGAAGTTAGAACGACACTACTCAAACAAAGGGGATACTTCTTCTTCATCGCATCCTCAAGCTCCCAAGTAGCCTCTTCTCGTGAGAAGTTCCGCCATAGGACCTTCACCGACGCAATACTCTTGTTCCGGAGATGTTGAACCTTCCGGTCAAGAATAGCTACTGGTTGCTCGACATACGAAAGATCTGGCTGGATCTCCACTGGCTCATGACTAATCACATGAGACGGATCTCGGACATACTTCCTGAGCATCGAAACGTGGAAAACGGGATGAACGCTAGCCAAAGCTGGGGGTAAGGCTAGCTCATATGCCACGCTGCCCAAACGTCTGAGAATCTCATATGGGCCAATGAACCTGGGGCTCAACTTACTATGCCTGCCAAATCTGACAACACCTCGAGTAGGCGATATCTTCAAGAAGACATGATCGCCAACCTCGAACTCAAGATCCTTCCTCCTGTTGTCGGCATAGCTCTTCTGCCTATCCTGTGCCGCAACAAGCCTCTTCCTGATAAGCTGGATCTTATCCGAAGTTTCCTGAACTAACTCTGGTCCGATCAACTGCCTATCACCAGTCTCCTCCCAACATAACAGAGATCTGCAGGGCCTACCATACAACGCCTCGAATGGAGCCATACCAATACTCGCATGAAAGCTGTTGTTGTATGCGAACTCCACAAGAGGTAAATGGCGCTCCCAATCATCCTTCCAATCTAGGACACACGCTCTCAACATATATCCTCGAGCATCTGGATAGTCCTCTCGGACTGTCCTCGGTCTGGGGATGAAACGCCGAACTGAGCTTCAGCTCCGAACCTAAAGCATCCTGAAGACCCTTCCACAATCTCGAAGTAAATCTCGGATCTCGATCCGAAATGATCGACTTCGGCACACCATGCAATCTAATGACGCTACTAACATACAGTCTAGCTAAACTCTCTACTGACTGCTTCTTCTTCATAGGCAAGAAATGAGCAGTCTTCGAGAATCTACCTACAACTACCCAAATCGAGTCATTGCCCCTTCTAGATCGAGGCAAACCCGAAACAAAGTCCATAGTGACAGCTTCCCACTTCCATACTGGGATATCCATCCTCTGCATAAGGCCGGATGGTCGCTGTTGCTCGGTCTTCACTTGCTGACACCAAACACCTAGACACATAATCCGCAACATCTTTCTTCATGCCGGACCACCAAAATGACCTCTTCAGATCTTGGTACATCTTAGTGTTACCCGGATGAATAGAGAATCGTGATCTATGAGCCTCCGCTAGCACATGCTCACAGACATCCACTAAATCAGGGACACAAACTCAATGCTGAAATCTAATCACACCGTCCTCATCACGAGCAATGCCTGCCTTGCCCACTAACTCTAAGAGTCTAGGGTCGGCTCCCTGTCGCTCGATCACCTCATCCAAAACTGAGGATCTAAGGGATAGCTGAGCTACAAAAGCCTGACACAGCGATGGCTCTAACTCGGTCATAGAGTACGCCGCATCCTCCAACATCTTCCAATCCTGCTGGAGCGAAGACCTCTTTCTACTAAGAGCATCCGCTACGACATTCGCCTTCCCAGGGTGATACTGAAGGTCGAAGTCATAGTCCTTCAAGAACTCAATCCATCTTCTCTGCCTCAGGTTTAATTCCTTTTGGGAGAAAATATACTTCAAGCTCTTGTGGTCGGTAAACACCTCAAATCTGACACCATAAAGATAGTGCCTCCAGATTTTAGTCCATGAACCACGGCTGCGAGCTCTAAGTCATGAGTCGGATAGTTCTTCTCATGCTCCTTCAACTGACGAGAAGCATAAGCCACCACCCTTCTTGCTGCATGAGCACACAGCCAAACCAATCCGAGACGCATCCGTGTAGATAGCAAACCCTCTACACCGCTCGGCAAAACTAACACCGGGCTGACGTGAGCTTAGTCTTCAATAATTGAAAACTACTCTCACACTTCTCAGACCAAACAAACTTCACTCCCTTCCTGGTAAGCTGAGTCAAAGGGGCGGCGATGGATGAAAATCACTCAATAAATCGCCGATAATAACAAGCTAACCCAAGAAAACTACGAATCTCCGAAGGGGTCTTGGAACCTCCCAATCTATAACTGCCTGGACCTTCGCTGGGTCAACTGCAACACCAGCACCGGAGATAACATGCCCGAGGAAATGAACCTCGCGCAACCAAAAATCGCACTTGCTGATTATGCATACAGCTTGTGCTCACGAAGAACCTCTAATACTAACCTCAGATGCTGACGGTGCGTGGCCTCATCCGGAGAGTAGACCAACACATCATCAATAAACACTACGACAAAGCTATCTAGATAAGGCCTAAACACCCGGTTCATGAGATCCATGAACGCTGCAGGGTATTGGTCAATCCGAAAGGAAGGACCAAGAACTCATAATGTCCATAACGGGTTCTAAACGCCGTCTTGGACACATCCTCACTCCGAATCCTCAACTGATGGTACCCAGATCGCAAGTCAATCTTAGAAAAGACTGATGCATCTCGCAACTGGTCAAA
Organism: Colocasia esculenta; assembly: GCA_014218235.1. Lineage (NCBI taxonomy): Eukaryota > Viridiplantae > Streptophyta > Magnoliopsida > Alismatales > Araceae > Colocasia > Colocasia esculenta. The sequence goes on from JACBKR010003766.1 coordinate 18,892, forward strand.
TAGGTCATCAATACGAGGTAAGGGATACCTGTTCTTCACAGTCACCTGGTTTAGCTTTCTGTAGTCAATGCACAACCTAAGTGACCCGTCTTTCTTCTTGACGAATAATACAGGTGCGCCCCAAGGGGAAACACTAGGTCGAATAAATCCCTTATCAATCAACTCTTGCAACTGCCTCCTCAACTCGGCTAACTCCGCAGGTGCCATCCGATATGGAGCCTTCGAGATAGGAGAGGTGCTAGGAAGTAACTCTATGGTAAACTCTATCTCTCTATCCGGTGGCAATCCAGACAAATCATCGGGAAATATGTCTGGAAAATCCTACACTACCTCAATCTCCGCAAGAGTAAGTGACTCATCAGCCTCTGGCACTAACACCACGCTGGCAAGAAAAGCGTCACAACCCTTGTTCACCATGCGCATCGCCTTCATGGCAGAGATGACCATCTTTCCCGCCACGTTCCTCGGCAAGGGATGAGAGAACTCGTCCTCACCAGGAATGCGGAAAACAATCCTCTTCCGGCGACAATCCATTAACGCATAGTGCTCCTCTAGCCAATCCAGACCAAGAATAGCATCATAGTCCTTCATCTTTAGCAAGAAGAAACACCCATCTAGGATTCTATCCTCAATGCACACAGGTAACGACGGAATGCACTTCCTAGTCGATACCGTACCCGCAGAGGTGTGCACAGACAAGGGACCTCTAACTCCTCAGACTCTACACCTGACTCTAGGGCTAACTGCCTAGCGAACCGCTCGGAAATGAACGAGTGAGTAGCACCCGTATCAAACAAAACCAAGCGTGCACACCGAAAAGAAAATCGTACCTTCGGTGACATGCTCTACCTGCTCGGCGTCCTCGCGAGCTAAAGCAACACTCGAGCTGGGGCTCGAGGCCTTCCTGGTCTTCCTGTAGCTGGCGCGGCTGCCGCTACTGCTGGGGCTGGTGCTCCACGCTGAACTCCTTGCTGAAGTCTTGGGCAATCCGTGATCTTGTGGTCGCTGCTCCCGTACTTCAAGCATTTGCCCGAAATCATCCAACACTCGGTACCACCGTGTGTCTTCCCACAGTGGGGACACTCTTTCTTTACACCCGGGGAACGTATAGAAGGTACCTGAGAGTTGCTGACTGTCACGGATCGTTGCGGTGTGTGGTACACCATTTTCTTCTTATCTTGCCGCTGAAATGTCGCTGCTGGCCTCTTCTGCGAAACCTTCTTTTCCTCCAGATACTGCTCCATCTCTCCCTCCTGCCTGCAGGCAGCACTGAGGGCCTCGTCCAGCGTGCGGTGGTCAAATGCCACGAGCCTCGTGCGCAGTGATGGCTTGAGTCCCGTCACGAACTTCTTCGTCTTTCTGCGCTCGTCTGCCACGATATGAGGTGCATATTTAGAAAGTTCAGAAAACCTTGCCTCATATTCCAGCACAGTCATGGAGCCTTGAGCCAAGGATAGGATTCCTACTCCATCCGATCTTGCATATGCTCGGGGAAGAACTTGGCCCGAAAGAGCCTCACGAACTCGTCCCACGCAACGTCGATAGCTCCGTCCTCGAAGCGTGTACGCAGTAGGGAGGACCACCATACATCCGCTCTCTCCTGCAAAACACCTTCATAAGCACCAACTAACAAATTCTAGCTTAAGCAGAACATACAAACATACAAAAGTAAAAATCTACCTGTAGCATGTAGGTGGCTAATGTCACCTTATCCTCATCAGGGCACCTGATGGCTCGGAAGATTTTCTCTGTCTCCCTTAACCAACTTTCTGCCATTAATGGATCACTCTCCCCCTTAAAAGGGGGGAGTCATCCTCTTGAATCGCTCCATGATGGAAGGTCCACCATGTCCTGAGCTGGTGCCTGAGCCTGCTACAATAAACAATAGGCAATACAAAAACACAATATCATGCAATTTAAATAGCAAACTACTAGTTGTTTCATTATCTACCTGGGCCTCCAACTGTGCCTGGAGTGCTGCCTGGGTATGAGCCTGCGTCTGCATGGCTTGCCTAGACCTTGCATGAATACTCCGTAGTCCACAGGTGGCGGTGGGGGAAGTACAGGGCCTTGCGGTGCCGGGCCTGTTGCTCTCGCCCGCTCATCACGTCGCGGCTCGTCCTCACGGGCCGGCGCTCCACCACGCCTACCTCTCGAAGCCATGGCTGTAAAAAATTTCAGCCACCATTAGAGCTAGGTTACTAAGTTTCCTAACATTTTCTTATCTATTTTTCACTTCTTATTAGTGTTTTCTACACATGTGGACATACTTAGCATGCAATGAAGATGATGACTTGGGTATATTCATGTGCAATCTCAACCGGTTGCTCTCATACCAATCTCTGTGACGGCCCTCTTATACCGGTACGGTTATACCAACCCACGTCGGTATAGCGAGTGTCATCACAGTGGGACATTTACCCAAACGATACGAACAACTGAGATACACGCGAATATACAACAGAGTAGCGAAATAAAAGACAACTGACTTCATTCATTCATCATCCACATTAAACATACATGAAATTTGCAATTAACATTAAGAGCTACAAGTTCACATAATTTAAATTGCTGAATATTTAATACATAGATGTCCACAATTTTACATTCTTCCATGATAACACTAGTACAATGTTCAGTTTTACATACTATGAAAACAAAAGGGGTACACTGCTTCAACAATCTAAACTCCGCGCTCGGAGTCCGTCTCTACCGTCTCTTCCACGAGAGTCTCATCACCGTCTATACCTGTACACCGAAGCAAGAAGTGAGTCTTAAGACTCAGCAAGCAACACTACTCATAACACCCGTATAAGTCATAGTGGTTTCTACATGTACATTCACAATTTCAACATATGGCATGCTAGTCATTTGAAAGTTTCAACTTTCATGACAGTTTTACCATTAATACATGGATCATGCTTTCAGATTTCTAAGAATAAAACTCACCTATCACATGCTCTATATTCATTTACTCGTGAAATTTTGCCTTTAAAGAACCAAGACATGAGAGCTACCAACATGAACACTATGCATATATGAAGGGAAAACACAACTAGCATGGATTTTACATGTTCTTAGGCACATACATAGACATTTTCACAAGCTTTAAGTTGCTGGTTTTCACATGGTTCAATGGTTGTAAACCTACACATGAGAGCTACAATGTTGTTTAAAACATACCATGTGAACACCCATCATGCTATTTTGTACACATGCTCATCATTTATCCCTAACATGGATTCTAGACATTTCGCACATATAAACACGATGATAACAACATGAAATTACTGATTTCACATGGTTTCAATTTGTCTCACATGGATTTCAATGTCATATTCTCACATTTTTAGTTTCACACATTTTCTTTACACAAGTTTCCAATTCACATGGTTACACTTTACACATACACATTTCACATTGTTCACTTACACATTAACACATGAACACATACACATTACACATTGCACATTCACATTTTAGGTGCCGTGACACATAGTCCAAACCACCAAAGAAGGACATATACACATCACATTACACATAGACGCCATCTAGGCATACAATGGCGACTCTTGGACTGCGCAGACCGGGAGAACAAGTCTCCACCCTAACCAGTGGTACTTGTCCACCTCCAGGATTTCCCCCTAATGCCCTTAGGGTCACTTACATATTGAACCTTCTCAGGGGGACTTTTCCCTGCTACGGTTCCACTACCCTCTACGGAAGCAGTGTCACATTGGCACAGTTACACATTTACACATTTTACCGATTTTACACATGGTTTTACACATATCACTTTTCAATCCATTCACTTTCTCACTCACATGCATATCTCTGTTTTCCTGACATGACACTACAGATTTCAGGAGTTTAACAACAGTAAATTCACCAATCAGGTTGGATTTAAACGATATCTAATCACTTTACGATGACATGCATAAATTTTTACATTTCACATGGAAAATACATAACTCTTATATACTGGTCCAAATAACCTGGAAATTAACCACATGCTATTTTCGGGTTCAAGATCATACATTCAATTTTTCAGATTTTTCTGAGGTAAATAGATTTTACAGAAAATCAAATACCTATTTAGCATGCCATTTCATAATTCAAGTTGACGTGGAGTTTAACACCATCATACATTTTTGTCACTTACTCTCTGAATCCTAACATGCCCATAATCATAGAATTTCCTCAGAGTTTTCTGCAGCATACATTTTTCTCAAGGTTTATAACCCTACACATTTTTCTAAATTCCAATTTCAATAAGCGTAATATTCAGATAAGCCGGAGAATTTTCCAAAATTTCAGAGCAGAGACTACTATTATATGCATGATCTGACAAAACTTATGGCACTCAGACTAGTCCTAATCATAAAAACATGGATTGACAAGGTCACCCACAAATCATGCTTGAAATTTCATAGAATAATAATCTCTAACATTCACCACCATGCACACTCATCCATCCACACACCACATTCATCACACCAACAATACACATAACATATAAATGATTTACAGATATCCTCACTCATCTGAAACATATCGAAAATAGTCGTATAGAAGGCAGAACAAGTCACTGTTCTGTCCAGATGAACTTGCGGCGGTCTCTGGCCGCTTATTCAGTGTCAACGGCATAGTCGATTGACGCCAAGCATAATCTCACGTCAAGGGATATTGCCGTTATGTCGGTCTGTGCAAACCCAGACCCGAGCTCTAAAGATAGGGAGAATGGAGGGTCTAGGACACGGGGAAAATCCATAAAAACTGTAAAACCATCCTAGACACATACGGGGACGTTATGGTAGGGTCACTTGCCTCTAGAAAATTCGTCAGACGGATCTAGGGCTCGGTGAAGCTCTCCTTGGGCTGTCCCAAGAAGCCTCCAAATGAGCTCTCCTCCGGGTTCTTGAGCGAGATCCACAGCAAGCCGAGGTCGGGGAAGCCTTCCTCGATGATCCCTCTAGCCTCCAGTTGCAGTAGAACGCCGGATCAAGCTTCAGAAGTTCGGATTTGGGGCTGCAACGATGGGTTTTCTCACAGTCCGAAATAGGGGTTTTCTTCTCTTGTTTCTCTCTTGCAAAGGGTGAGAGAGGGTTGGGGAGCAGATTCAGGTTTAGACATATGGGAGAGGCTTCTCTCCCACTCACAGGTGACAAGATGCTCTCAGAGCCGTTGGGGACAGCTCCCCAATGGGTGAGCTACCTTGTTTCTGGAATTTCTGGCTCTGCAACGCATGCAAGTCAGAGAATCGGCGTCCACATCATTGGACGCTGGGATTAGTGTTGGCGTCCATGGGTGGACGCTGACACCACCTCGGCGTCATGCTATTGACACCAACATGGCCTTCGGCAGAAGTCTAAATCATGCAGAAACCCTGCACACCATGCCTATTTACATGTAATATCCATATAGTTTTATGCACACTCTACCATCAAGTAATACATACATTATTTATTATGTACATACACACAATACACTAATACATACGTAGATACACACATACGTACATTCACAACGTGAATTATCTACATGCAACACAATAATACAACAAAATTTGAGGGCCTTACAGAGCTCCTTCAAACCAAGGACTAGTTCTATGCTTCAGGGATATGCGATCTCCCCTAAGTGAGATGTCTCACGCCTTATTTGTATGTATTTTACATACATTCGTACATCATAGCTAGATCAGTACTTGGATGAATTAATTTTGTTTTATTTTACTTGCACTACGGGAATGCCCCAAGCTGATTTCCAGCAGTGGTATTAGAGCCAGGTTAGGCTATGTGTCAGTTTTTTTGATTTTTGATCAATTCAGATCAATTAAGAGTTAATCTACGCATTAGATTAGGAGGTAATATAATAGTTTTATTAGTTAAAGTGTTTAATTAATTTCTAGTAGCTTATATTATGTGTGTGATTGTTGCTGTGAGCGGATAATCATGACCTATATGTGATGCTATATGTGTGGATGTGATTCATTGGGGTCTGTGAGCCCCCTCTCTTTCTCATTAAAACGTTGTGTATTTCTACATTCCTAATTGTGTACTTCCCTTTGATATGATCAAGGTTTCTTAATTGATTAAATGTACATTTTTGGAACTGCATGCCTATAGTCATTGTAATATTGTAATTTTTGAAATCACTCTCGGAGGCATGCTGGAAACATGAAATTACCGACAGAGCTAATAACACAGAGGAGGATGAACACCGTGCTAGGATGTGTTGAGGACACACATAGGGCTTTGTGATCAAGCCTTTTGGCTCAGGCTTGTTCATGCTAGAATTTTGGTCCATGATCATCCGGTGTGGCTATTTATATGTATACGATATATATTCATTTCTGCACCTACTAGGTAAATATTTACATTCAATGTAAATATATGCTAATATATGTGTTGGACGTTTTGTATTATTTAGCTATGAGACACTCCCCTAATTAAAAAAAAAAACCTTCCCCTATTACTACTATTTAAGTCAGTAAGCAGGTGACAATAAGATTAAACTCACGTGGCCTTCCATCATTATAGGGCAGACATCTTTAATTAATATAGAATGGGTTGGTAGAGTCACTCCAACTCACCTATATTGGGATTTGATATCTGGCCTACGACATGAGATGTCACCGTGACTTGAGGATGGAGTATGCTTGGTCGAGTCCCTCGAGAGCATATCACTGAATCAAACTCATATAATAATGATGGTGTTGACTTAACCAACATCATGGTTGGCAGAGTCCCTCTGGCCATGGTGATTTGGAGGCCAAATTATGATAGGATCACAAGAGGTATGTTGAGCAGGTTGCACCCAGAGGGGGGTGAATGGATGCTAAAAAATCATCTTTAATTTTATGTAAGAAATAACTTTAGAAACACTAAATGTAGATGTTAGAGTTAGTGAGCAATGGAAATATAGATAGAGGCAATCACAAACAGACACATGTACATAAATTTTATCTTGGTTTGGACCTCATATCACCAGGAGTCCTACGTCCAGTCCCCAAGAAACAACTTGGGATTCCACTAACCAGGGTACAGTTTCCCTTAACGACACTACACATCAGCTCCCGCTGGCCTTCTTCAACCCCAGAAAGAGGCAATAAACCACCTGTTGCAATAGTCTTCCTTTCTAAAAAAAAATAAACCACCACTTACACAGCAGGTCTTCTCTTCCTATAAGAAGAGGAAAACTCTATGAAGAGTATAGAGGTGGTGGCCTAGACCAAGCTAATAGAACAATACACTACTTGATCTGAGGCGCGATCTGTGAGAGTAGAAGATCTATACAGTATGAAGTAACACCTCAGATCATTACAAGATCTCTCATCAAGTAAGATAAGAATGAAGCTCGAGGAGAGCTAAGAGTAGAGAAAGTTGAGTGATGAAGGAGCGGCTCTATTCTGAACACTTTTTGTTGATGAGCTTTCTCTCTGTGTGATGCTTGATTTTCTCTATTCTACTTGTTGTTGTTTCACTAAACCATCATGCTCTATTTATCTTCTCTTTTGTAAGTATCTATTAAAATATCCATTATGTCTCATTTCTTGAAACTTGTCTTCAGACAAAGTAGCAGGTCCAATGTATTAGGAGTGTGGATGACGACTGGAAACCTACAAGCAATAAATGTTTAGAATGAGACAGAGAGAGAGAGAGATTATATGATATCTCTGTGTTAGTCAACGTAGCAGGTCCAACGTTGTAGAGTGTGTGAGTACCGAAAACTTGCAAGCATAAATGTTGGATACAGAGGAAGAGACATAGATCTATATGTAAGACCCTATATTTCTGCATTATAACTTGAGTTTATTTTCAATTACTAGCCGAAATTCATCTTGATGTCAACATCTTGTGACGTTAACTATTTGTTGATGGCATAGTATATGTCATTTACTGTTTAGCTTGAGGATGTTAATGGAAAGATCTATTGTCGTCTATTTCATATAGATGGCTACCACATTGACGTCAACACCTCCGTCTGTGTTTTGTGGTTTCTTTCCCCGAATCCATCCCGTTTCTTCATGATAAACATGGAAACCCCTAACTGGTTGGGTTCTCCTTCCTACCATGACCATAACCCAAACCCCTATCAAAATAGGTCATCTCTATATAGGGAGGACTTTTACTCAGCTAGGGTTTATTGTGGTTCGGAGAGAGAAAAAGGAGGACTTTAGAGGTGGAGAAATCCGGCGAACCAAAGTTGCACCGGCATTCTTGGCAAGCTGAAGGCTCTACGAACGAGGGGGGCTCTTTAAATGCGGAAGATTTATCTACTAAGGCGTGGAGGTCAAATCAGCAAGTGAAGACCATTTCTTTGGCTTGACCGAGGAGAGCTTCGTCACCTAAATTCAATCTTCAGGGAGTTTTTTAGTGGCAATAACTTAGGAATTTCATCCCTGTGCCTATCACCTAGGGTTTTATGATTTTAAAGGATTTTTATCTCGTGTCCTTGAATCCCCAAATTCCCTTTCTTTTGGTTTCGATCTGCACTTCTCACAGACAGGATATGACGGCAACACCTTGCCGTCAAGTTCCTG
>JACBKR010003767.1:0-27082 GCA_014218235.1 Colocasia esculenta
ATGTTCGCGTCGCCACCCATGGATCTGAAGATCCGGAGTTAGAAGAAATAGTCTAGTGAGATATGTACTGAATTTAAATAACTGTAACAATATGTACAATATACAAAGGTCTGTATAATGTGTCCCAAGCAAAAGCACAGGTACAAGAAGAAAGGTGCAGTCCTTAAGGGGCATACCCCGAGGACTTGCAAAACACAACTCTCTGCTCACTCAGGTACAAGAGCTCACAACACTCGCTCTCACTGCTGCTGACAACACACGGCGCCACAGCCACCTCCGCAACTTGTTCGACATCGAGCTCCCGCGAAGACGAGCCCCTAGCTGAAGGAAGTAGGGGGGTAAGCCTCGCGAACAAGGACCTATAGGGATTACCAGTCCCTCACTGGCTAGAGCAACAGGAACTTAGAAAATAGAAAACTACCCTAGAAAGCTGTAAATTGAGTAACACCTACAGCAGAGTATTACTAAGTAGCGGAGCAGAGAATAACGCCACGACCACCAACCGAGGTTGGGCCACACACACGACTCCCGCAAAAACCAACGGAATCGGGCACAAAGCGGAAGCAACCCTCGGCACACATGCTGACACCACACAACAACTAGGTGAGAACGACGTCTCACCACAAGCACGGCCACCTCAGACCTCCACAGGGTCGAGGGCCCACAAGCAGAACCACCCTGAACCTTGGACACACCACCAGGTCGGGAAACCACACTCGCTGGTGCCACCATGGACTGGCACCCAAGAACGGGACTACGGAACCGAGAGAACACTGAGCAGAAACCACCAGAAGCATAGGTCCGCACAAAGCCAGACCAACGACGCCTACGGGAACTAGGCACGGCCAGGCTATAACCACCATGCATGCTAGGGCAACGGACAACACTTAGAAACGTCGTGAGGAAGCACCGTCACAACAACAGCAACCAAGCCACCGCCGCTAGCAGCCAAGAGGGGGGCCCGTAGTCCACACACTCCGCTCGCTAGCCTAGCTCCTGCCTCCGCCCCCGCGGAAGGGTGAGACAGAGCCGCCACAAAAGCACACCAACGCACACAACACCGCAGCCTGGCCAAGCTGCGGCCTCACACCTGACCTCCCTACGCGGCTGTGGAACCAACGTACAATGAGGTAGTGAGACAAAGGACTGGCTAGCCTGCACCTGGTAGAACTCCGGCCATCCTCAGTGTCCTAGGCCTAGCTAAGAGAGCTCTACAAATGACTCAGCGCCGCTGTCCAAACCTCGTTTTCCCCTCAGCTCCAGAGTCCACCCTGTCGGCTGCCAACTCGAGCACACTCGTAGCCCCGAACGCTCCCTCAAAGGCTCCTGAGGATGGGGGTCCCAGGCAACGGAGACAACCTCTGAACGGGGCAAGCCCTCAAGTGCCAAGCACCGGGCGAATATGCGGGGCAAGCACAACAAAAACCACGCCGAACCGCTGGCTTGCAACCCACGACAAGCCCAGCAAGCACGAGGCACGCACGGATCCCCAAGAGGGCCGTCGGCCAACCAAGGCACGCACAAATGGCTAGAACCTTGGAACACCAGTAGACAGTACGAAAAACCCGTCGCCCTGCTAATAATCGATTGACTGCCAGTCAATCGATTAATAGACAGACGTGACTCTCCTGGCACCACTGCCAGGACACAGCCACGAAGGTGTCACCTTCGATCACTGAACGTAGGGAGGTAACCTACCACGTTCCCTACCAGAAGGTCCTAAGGGCAAAGCCTACCCTGGGGCACATGCCGACACACAACCGGGCCCATGGAAGCACCCGAGGCAACACAGGTACTGTCGCGACCACAAAGCCGTCGCGACGCCATCGCTACGGGGAAGGGCACCGCGACAGCCACCCTGTTGCGATGGGGCAACGGGTCGCGACAGGAACCCTGTCGTGACCGGAAAGCGCATCGCGACAACGACCCTTATCGCGACTGCCAACTGTGTCGCGATAAGGTCGCACCCGACTGGGCCGACGCCTCTTCTGATGTCGCGACGCACCGAGCCATCGCGACATCAGCAGAGAGGCAGACCGATGGGATCCTCGATCCCGGGGCCGCCCACGAGCTACAAACATTCCACACGGGGGAGGGGAGCATGGGGAAAGCAGTAAACACTATCTATAAACCCCGAGGGGCTCCCAATCCACCCGGATCGAGAAGGGTTCAAGCAATCCCTACCTTTCATGAAGAACGAACCCCAATAGGGCCCTTCACGTCGGTTGGCCACCTCCTCCTCACTCCACGCAAGGTCCACGATGCCACGGCACCACGCACAGCCCTCCTCCTCGCCTGAAACACACAAAGGGGAGAGGGGGAGGCGGAGCACCACCGGAGGGAGAGAAGAGAGGGGAAAGAGAAGAGAGAGAGGGGGAAGGGGCGCCGGCCAAGGTTTTTAGCCTTCGGTATCCAAGACGCGACGGACTGTCCCGTTGCGTTAAGAACCTTAACGCGACGGGTCAACGGACCGCGACAAGAACGCGTCCTCCACGGACGCCGCGACAATGCGACAGGTCGTACTGACACACCTGCCACCCTGACAGGCGTCAGACGACCGAAACAACAGAAAGCAGTCGCGACCCGTTGACTGGTCGCGACAACAAGACGTGACGGGAAAGCCGGGCACGACAAGAACGCGACACACACGCTCATCGCGACAAGGATGACTGTCGTGTCGTACACCCATGATGCGACTCTAACGCATCGCCAAGCCTGGATGCGTTAGTGGCCAGTCATCCAATACACCAGACGAAAAGCCGGGAAGTCGGGTCTTACATCCTACCCCCCTTAAAACAATTTCTTCCTTGAAATTTAAGGCACGCCTTAAAGATCCCGATGCACGAAACGAAGTACATGGAGCAAACGTAAGACCAATGCGAATAAGCCACTAAGTCTCAACACGACTTCCTCGTGGCAACAACCACACCGCTAAACGCGCGCGGGCACACGAAGTCGGAAAACCAACGGCTCGCACAACGGGCTCCAAAACACACGAGTGGAGCACACAACCGAAAACCAATGGCTCGCTTCAGCCACACGTGGGGCGTCCAAACGGAATGACAACCCCACAAGTGCCGAGCAATGCCAAAACCAGCCTGAGCGGCAGAAAACGCCAGCCGAGAACCGCACAGCTACAACCACCAATAGACCCCGCTGTTGGGACCAACCAACCAGCAACCTACTCTGTTGCCAGCAAAAGCCGACAGAGGACGCAGTTACCTACAGCAACACGAGAAACACCTGAGAACCAATCCACAAGTCTCAGGGGAACAGCCTGGCGCTTCTAGCAGCAGCTAGCATCGGTCACCAGCCCGACCGAGAAGCCACGTGAACGATGAGAACCAGAGCAATATCATGTTCGCGGAGGATCCGCAACACACGGAACGACGTCCACTGTCACCAATAGGTCTCACCCAGACCTTCCTCGCGGTCCAACAGGGACAACAAATGCACATGGAGAAATCTCAACACGCAAAAATGGTATCCACTATCACCACTAGCTCTCACCTAGACCTTCCTCGTGGTCCGACAAGGACACCAAATGCATGCGGAGCCACAGAAACTGGGAGTTACACGCTCCATAACGTGGCACACCGCGACGAAACAGGGAAGACGTTTGAAGTCAAGGCAGAACTTGGCATCTCACAATGTCGACAAACCATGTGGTTGAGTACTAGCAAGCCAATAAGTCTCACTGTCACCAGACGAACTGAAAGGAGACTCCGCCATCAGCTTCTAGACTCACCAACGCCACACACAACCGGAGGACCAACGAAGAGTTGGCAGTACACACGCCATGCGCCCAAAGAGCTCAGCATGGGTACCAATGTGCCAACCACCAGAAAGATGCACAACCACACGGGAACCGAAACAACCACAGAGGTTGAGAACAACGCGTCGACCTCAAAGTGACCCAGACCAAAGTAGGGTACCATAACCGAACACACTCGCTCCCACAGTGAGAGGGAAAACTCGGACACATGCTACGACCAGAGCCTAGCGTACCACTGATAGGGCTACCTAGACAAGGCAAAACAACCACCCCACAACGGCAACGGTACAACCACAAGACTCAGACTAGCACACGTGTCCCAGAGGCGGAAATCCCAACACCTCCAACACCGAGTGAAGTCGTGAAACGACACACAAATCTCACGAACAAGCACACGGCATAACACATGGTGCTATCACAAGCACCAAAACTAAGCAAAGTGCAACACAAGTGCACCCGCGGATGAAACAACACCACGGATAACAGGAAGGACTCTTCACCAGAGACCCACCAGAAGCCACACGCAAAGGACCGCAAGCCTGAAAAGGGCACAACAGGCCACGCCGGCCCCAGCCCTTGAGGCACAAAAACATGAAGCATCGAAAAACGCTCAAGGTGCAGCACATACAATAGCACCAACGGCTCGAGACGACATAGGGCCCACCGAAGGGGACTCTCCACCAGAGACCCACAAGGGAAGCACACGGAAAGATGACAACTTCGAGAGCGCAACAACCACGTCCGCTCCAAGAAGCACACAAAACACGGAGCACCGACTCTGCCGCATGGGGAGCAAAAGCCACAGCGACTCCCTAGCACGCAAGAGCAAGAAGCACCACCTCTATCGCGACCGATAGAGAGTCCAAACACCAAACGACGACACGAAAAGCCTCCAAGGCACAAGCCGAGGCACAATCGAGCATACACCGGAACAATGCTTGCATGAGCAAGCCAATCAGAAATGCATAGCGGAACAATCCTCACGCAGCAACCCAACAGAAAATGGTACTACCTCACACCAAACAAACATGGACCCAATGTCCCAATTGTCCAGGCAGGTAGCAAGAAACCATTACAACGACAAACAGCACGAATAGGTCCATCGACCCACGGTGGCACACGGAAACGACAGCCCGAGGGGAGCAACCAACTCAACCTAAAAACAATTCAAGGGTAGATGACTCCACCAAAAGTTCGCAACGATGCGCACCCCGGCAACACAATACCACAGCGAAGCATCGCCACACCGAGCAACCAACGGAAAGTAGGGGAAGGAGACACACACAATGAGTCTCTTCCACCAACGAGAGGGGGATAAAACCACAGCACAAGACTGACACTTCTGTAGGATCGAATATGGGATGGACCAGATCTAGAAGGGGGGGGGGGTTGGATAGATCTAGGCCAAAACTGCGGAAGCTTAGCCAATTTAAACAGATGTTTTGAATCAGAGTCAACTTAGAAAAGCAATTCACAGATCTGATGAGTGATTGTGTGAATTAAGTGATTAAAGTGAGTGATCAAGTTGATTAGAAGAGTAATAAAAAGTCCTATGCATACATCTAACGCAAGGTGAAGTTAAATCACAGATCAAACCACTGCACAAAGATTTTTAGGTGGTTCGAAAATCACACCATGTGATTCCTACATCTACCCCTCACACAGTAAGGCTCCACTATTCAACTTGAATACACCACACACTGGAGCTTGACAACTCCAACACACTGAGTTCAACAACTCCCACACAACCTCTAGAGCAAGACTACTTTAGAAACCTGAGCACAACTGCTCAACCACAACCTGAGTGTGACGACTCAACACAATTGAGCACCAAGGCTCACAACCAACTTGCTAGATCAAAAACAACAAGATCCAGATCCTCTAGCAATGATCTGATCCATAAAGAGTTCATTCAAAGAGATTAGTGAAACAAATCATACACAATCTCAAGAATGACTCAGAAGAACTAAGGGGAATTGAGGAGATGTATGTAGAATCCTTGTTCTTTTGATGAACTCCCTTGTAGAAGGCTGAATTGAGAAGATGCTTGAACTCTTGAAGTCCCTGGGCGATGCTCTGCAATTTGTGCCTCTGGATCTTACTTGAACTCTTCTCAATTGGCTGCTTCTACTTGATCTGCTCCCTTGGAAGTGATCTCACTTCATCTTCATGGATAAATCTTCACTTCTTGTGCTTGCAAGGATGGGAATTGGCTTGAAGCAGCACAAGGAGAGCAAGAACAGGAGGAGAGCTCTGTCTTGCCGCCAAAGGGCGCTTTCTGGAAGGCTCTTCAGGAGTTCTTCTACTTGGGGGCCGATTAGATAGGTATTTATACCCCATCATGGCCAAAAGAACCCTTGGGGTACGTGGGCACATGATCCAAGGCCGATCCAAGTGATCCCTAGAGTGCCACGTGTCCAGGTGGGACTTAAAGTGAAAAAGTTGCCGGAGTGTGTCGACACAGTCACTGGGTGTGTCGACACACTGTCCCAATTCCACAAAACAGGTCTTCTGGGAGAGGTCACTAGTGTCCACACTGCCTGGGACTGTGTCGACACACTGTCCCAACCTGTCAACTGAGTTCTCTGGGAGCTGGGTCTAGTGTCGACACTGCCTGGGACTGTGTCGACACACTTGACCATTTCTTCATGACTTTGCCTTAGGGTTTGATACCCTGTGTCGACACCAGTAGTGGGTGTGTCGACACTACCCTTGTAAGAGATGTATGTCCCTGATAAATAAACACATAAATCATTAGTCCAATGTATTATCATGAATATATATGATAAAATGTGTTTGGAAACATGCTTTTTGAATATTGTTACTACATGTGTGATGTATTTAACATGTTCCATTTATTGTGCATTAAAATCACAAATTTTCATCATCAAAATTATGAGGGGAAATGTATTAAATTCACACTCAACCCAACAATCTCCCCCTTTTTGATGATGGCAACATTAAGTCCACATGAAGATTTGAATTTACAATGAAATGTGATTTTAAGCCATTTATTCACACAACATTCAATCACATATACACTGAATGACAATGAACCCATGTTTCAATATTTCCATTCACATTCATCAAAGGCCATTGAGCACAATTTAGCAACATTTGACATTTACAATCATCCATTCATTGACATGTCATCCATTCATTACAAAGATTTTCAATCACATTCAAATAAGTACTCCTTCTCATTCAACAAAGATATTCATTACATAGATATTCAATTACATTCCAAAAACAAGTTCTTTCTCATTCAACAAAAGTATTCATTACAAGGATATTCCTTCTCCCCCTTTGACATCATCAAAAGATAAGATCCATCAAGAGGATGGAGGTGGAGGAGGAATAGGAAGAAGGAGAGACTCTATGGTCTTCAATCTTGACTCCATTGCTTGAAGGTTGGATCTCAACTGACTTTGCATGGTAGAAAGTCTGGTATGCAGCAGTTCTTCCAACCTTTGACTATTGTCATACATGTTGGACTGGAATGCAGATAAATTAGCTGAAATGGGTTGAGAACCTGAAGAAGAGCTTGCAAATACATGTCTGTTGATATCTCTGAGCTCCTTCTTAAGGGTAGACATCTCATTGTCTATGTGAGCTGATAGGTTCTTCATGCCTTCCAAATCATCAACCATGTGTGCAAATGAAAGTCTAGTCTTCGAAATTTGAGTCACTGCTTCCTGACTGTTGAATAAATTCTTATGAGAATTTACTAATATCCCTTCAAGGACCTTTTCCAGCGTGTCCTGATGTTCCTTTAACTGAAGGGAGGCATCACCCAAAGTACCAATTAGCATGTTAAACCTTTGGGTGGCATTATCAGTTGCTTCTTTCTGCTTAATGAACTGAGCATTCACAGAATTCTCCAACCTTTGAATTCTGAGCTCAAAACTCTCTGACATCTGGAGGATGGAAGAGGTGATGGTATCAAACTTGTCATTCAAAAAAGAATATAGCTCTGGTGGAACAGAAGGTCCACCAGTGGAAGTAGAGGCAGATGCTTGGTAATGTGGAGTGAAAGATGGAATTTCCACATCAGGGAGATGTGGTGAAGAGGCTTGAAATGGAGGTGTGTGAGGAACATCCTGAGGTATTGGTGCTCCAATTTCATTGGGAGGCTGGTCCTCTTGATCATGTGGAGGAGAGTGGGCAACCTCAAAAGGTGGTTCTACAACCTCAGGAACCACTGGGGCCTCAACAACTATAGGACCTCTTCTTACTTGATCACCTTCAAGTCTGAATCCCATGAACTTTTGCAAATGCTTGAAGCAATAGATGTTGGACTTTGGGATTGACTGGGCTTGCTCATTCTCAAAAGATACTCCAAAATGCTGAAAAACTGGTGTGAGATGAGCAGCATAAGGTAGAGATCTGTGTAGATCCTTCCATGTAGTTTCTGACATAATCTGGTACATGATCACATGCAAATTGACCTTTATCTCTTTCTTCATGCAGTATATAATGAACCTCTGTATGTCAGTTAACCTATCCCTTCCACCACCTTGAGGAGTGATTATAGTGGTCAGAATGTGATGGATCAGTCTTAAAACAGGTGGGAAGGTGTTGGTGTTAAACCTGGTGACATAAGTTTGCTTTGAATCTGACTCATCAGCAGGGAGT
The DNA here is from genome assembly GCA_014218235.1 of Colocasia esculenta. Classification (NCBI taxonomy): domain Eukaryota; kingdom Viridiplantae; phylum Streptophyta; class Magnoliopsida; order Alismatales; family Araceae; genus Colocasia; species Colocasia esculenta. The sequence continues at coordinate 8,411 of JACBKR010003767.1, forward strand.
CCAGTAAGCAGTGAGTAGGCTTCATGCAAGTCAAATTCAAAATCATGATAATCCTTACCCGCATCCGGAGACTTGAACAATGTAGCAGCCAATTCAGTGGACAAGTCAATCAGAACACCCTTGACTTCTGACTGGTAGCCTTTAGGTGTGCACTCTAAGTTCAGATAGAACTCTTGAACTAGTCTTGGATATATGGTTCTGAACTCAGAAATGAAGGGCAACCAAGATTGAAAATTGACGAACTGACGCACTTCTGGGAAGGTAGTTGCAAGGTCATTGTCTTCAAGGTCAACAGCTCTAGGTTTCAGGATGGATTTCCCTTCCCTAGCCAGTTTAGAAGGGGTTGCCTCAGAGGGATGAGATGAACCAGATGAATTTGAGGAAGATTCCTCAGAGACTTCAGGAGAGGAGACCAATATCTTCCTCCTAGGATGTGCAGATGTCCTCTGAGAAGGACCTCGACTGGAAGAGGGTACCCTACCTCTCTTGGATGGTGTAGGAGATGCAGATGAAGCACCTGGCTGCTCTGCCGGGTCATGCCGACGCTTGCTTCTCCTCTCAGTTGGAGGTACGTCAACGGCAATGGGCTTGGCAATTGCCCTAGAACGAGCACCACGGCTAGGCATTTGCTTACGAGGCATAGTTGCAGGAGAGGAAGGAAGAACATGGGATGGTGGAGATGGTGTGAAGAGGATGGAGACAGAAATTGGTGGGAAGAGGAAAGAAAGATGAAAACTGTTGCCATTTTCAAAGGTAAAGGACGGCCATGGGGTCGACCTGGGAAGAAGAAAAGGGGTTTTGGGGTAGAATAGTCCGCAGGAACAACAAATCCTAAACCGGTGCCCCAATAGACAAACCGCCTAGATTGCCTATGTGTTGACACAAGACATGGGTGTGTCGACCTGGGCTTGGACTGTGTCGACACAGGAATGTGGATGTGTCGACCTGACCTGAAGTAGTTTTGAAGGTTTGAGCATGAGGAAAATTTGTAAATTTTGGGAAATCTTTAACATGATGAAATATGGATGGAATCAATGTGACAAGGATTTTTAAGAGATAAAAAAATTCATTTGTCATATTTTTACAAAAATCCAACAAACTTCAAGTTTTACACAACAACCTACATGATATTTTCATTAATTGACTTGAGCCATTAAAATGATAGTTTGAGTGATATAGAACATTCAATAGCCAATGACAAACTACCATATTCTCCAAATCCAAAGAAATAGAAATGTCTTTTAGATTGAAATCACTTGTGATGAAGTTAAACAACTTTGAGCACACTGATGGAAGACAAGGATGTTGATTTTAAGTAATTCTCCTTAGACACATTTTTTTTAATCAAACTATCAAATGTAGTGAATCTTTTTCACTCAAGAACTAATGCTTTTTACACACCATAGTCCCTAGTTACTAAAGATTTACCCATTATCCAGTTACAAGGGGTAAATGACAACCTTTTGACATGAAAATATACGTTTATCAGACGCCAATATTTCCAGTTACTTAGTCATCATCAAAATGTATAGATCTTTTTTTTTTTTAATTTTTGAACCCCTTTGAACAGAGATAGCAATAATACCTCATGACATACATGGCACTTCATTCATTGTGAAGGTTTGTAGTTTCTCAGCATTTGTGCCATTGCTCTGTTGAATAATAAATGGAAGGAGAATTTTATAAAATTGAGATCATTTATATCTCACATCAGTTGCAAAGAAGGTGTTTAAAGTCAAAGCACACATGATTTTTCAGTCTTTGAAAGAGATTTAAATTTCTGTAGTCTTGAAGAGTATAGTTGAGAGTTGACTGCAAAAATGTAGTAGATCAATCAAAAAGTCATTTTGAGGTTCTAGCCAAACTTAATGAGCACATCATGAGAGGAAGTTGATATAACTCAAGAGGAATCTTGAATTTTGGAAAAGAATGATTAGTGAATTCATTAGCTCCCCCTGAAATGATGATTCCAAAATTTTTTCATCAGGATAAAGATAAGCAAGAATTGGGAAAACTGAAATGTTTTTTTTGAAGAACAAAAGCTCCCCCTCAATAATTACATATTTAATTCTTGATACTTGGCGGAGACATATACTCTCGCATAGTGAAAGTGTCTAGACAAGAAGAACTTGTCCTTCTTCAAATCACCATTTGATATACCAAGAATTTCAACACAATGTGAGTTGAAGAATTTATTAACAAAAAGAAATGGAAGTTGATTTGATAGAGATGTGAACAACATGAATCAAGGAAGCAAAGAGAAATGTTGGAACAGTGACTCCCCCTCAGAACATGCCTAAACACTCAACCCAATGAGAGTTATCAAGAAGATGGACATTTGCAAAGACCAAGCTCTCTTCTCAAGGATGAAAATCTGCTGTCAGGAAGAGGTTTAGTGAAGATGTCATCAATTTGTTTTTCAGTTTCAATAAGGAGGAGTTCAAAAGATTTCCTTGCTACCTCATCTCTTAAGAAATGATGCCTAATTTCAATGTGTTTTGTTCTAGAATGCTGAATTGGGTTTTTAGACAGATTTATGGCACTTGTGTTATCACAAAGAATTGGAACACAACCTAACTCTTGGTTATAATCAAGAAGCTGATGTTTCACCCAAAGAATTTGAGTGCCACATCGACCAGCCGCAACATACTCAGCCTCTGCAGTTGATAGAGCAACTGAGTGTTACTTTTTGGAAGCCCAAGAGATTAGGCAGCCACCTAAGTACAAACACAAGCCACTTGTGCTTTTTCTATCAAGTTTACACCCAGCATAATCAGCATCACAATAGGTAATCAAATCTAATTTACAACCAACAGGATACCAAATACCAAGATCACATGTTCCAACAAGATATTTGAAAATTCTTTTAACAACTTACATGTGACTTTCTTTAGGATTTGCTTGAAATCTAGCACACAAGCATACACTGAATTGAATATCAGGTCTAGAAGTGGTGAGATAGAGTAGAGAACCAATCATACCTCTGTATGTCTTTGGGTCTACTGACTTACCAAGTGAATCTTCTTCTAGTTTCACATTAATTGCAATGGGTGTGCTTGAGTGCTTGAGGTTCTGGAAGTCAAACCTTTTCAGAAGTTCTTTGACATATTTGGTTTGGCTTATAAAGATTCCCTCACTGGTTTGATTAACCTGCAATCCCAAGAAAAATTGTAAGTCTCCCATCAAGCTCTTTTCAAATTCAGTTTTCATTTGATTTGCAAATTCAGTACACAAGCTCTTATTGTTGGATCCAAAAATTATGTCATCAACATAAATTTGGACTGCAATTATTTGTTTATTTACAATTTTTGTGAACAAAGTTTGATCAACATTACCTCTAGAGTATCCTTTTTCAAGCAGCAAAGAGCTCAAACGGTCATACCAAGCTTTTGGAGCTTGCTTGAGACCATAAAGAGCCTTATGAAGCTTAAAAATATGATTAGGATAGTTTTCATTTTCAAAGCCTGGAGGTTGTTCAACAAAAATATTTTCTTTTATGTATCCATTCAAAAATACACTTTTGACATCCATTTGATAAACTTTAAACTTCAATGAAGATGCAAAAGCAAGGAAAATTCTTACAGCTTCTAGTCTAGCTGCAGGGGCATATGACTCTTCAAAATCAATTCCAAATTCTTGGTTGTACCCCTTTGCAACTAGTCTAGCTTTATTCCTTATGACTTGACCATTTTCATTCAATTTATTTCTGAATACCCATCTAGTGCCAATGACAGATTGGTCACTAGGTCTAGGTACTAATTCCCAGACTTGATTTCTTTCAAATTGATGAAGTTCATCATGCATTGCATTTATCCAGTCTGAATTCATTAGAGCTTCATCAATTGACTTTGGTTCAATTTGGGAAATTAGTGCTAGTGGGTCTTCATGAATTGCATTCAAGAATGATGATCTAGTTCTTACCCTATCATGTACATTGCCAACAACATTTTCTATTGGGTGATCACTCAAAAATCTGTGTTCAGGAATTACCTATTGAGGTGCATTTAAATTTGGAACAACATTACCTGATCCACTTGGAGTAGGTGAGTGATTGTTGAAATTTTCATCAATGTCTTCATTCTCCTCAACAGTTGGTGAAGAATCAACAATGAAGTCATCCTCTTCGTTATCTTGATAGTCCCTGCAAGATTTAGAATAGTGAGTTGAGAAGGAATTTTCATCAAAAGTAACATGTGGAGATTCTTCAACAGTTTTGTTTTTGAGAGAATAAACTCTAAAAGCTCTTGAAATTTCAGAATAGCCAAGAAAAATGGCTTCATGACTTTTAGCATCAAACTTGTCAAGACTTTCTTTATTGTTGTTATGCACAAAACATTTACACCCAAAGACTTTGAAATAAGACAAGGTTGGTTTTTTGTTTTTCAACAACTCATAAGGGGTTTTTCTGATTTTTGGTTTGACCAATGCTCTATTGAGTATATGATTTGTTGTATTTACAGCTTCAGCCCAGAAGGATTTGGGAATTTGCTTTCCAAGAGCATGGATCTTGCCATTTCCACAAGTGTTCTATTCTTTCTTTCCACAACTCCATTTTGTTCTGGAGTTCTTGGTGAAGAAAACTTGTGAAATATGTGAAGTTCAGCACATAAATCGGAGAAAGATTTGTTTTCAAATTCACCCCCATGATCAGTCAAAATGTTTTTGATTTTATAAGGAAAACTTGTTAAGATAGTGGTATAGAGATTCCTGAATTCAAGGCAAGCATCACTTTTGTGGGATAAAAAGATAACCCATGTAAATCTAGTAAAATCATCAATAATGACAAAACCATATCTTTTGCCACTCAGACTTAGAATTCTTGTTGGGCCAAAGAGGTCCATATGAAGCAATTCTAGTGGCTTAGATGTGAGTATATCATTGAAGGTTTTAAAAGATTTTCTGGTTTGTTTTCCTTGGGCACAAATCCCACAAATTTGATTCTCTACATTTGAAAAAGATTCAGGAAGACCTTTGACCAAATTTAGCCTTAACAGCTTATTTATTGTTCTGAAACTTGCATGACCAAGTCTTTTGTGCCAAGTCCATGCAATTTCATTTTTATTTGCAACAAGACAAATGTTTTCAGAAAAGTTTTTATCAAGGTTGATCATGTAAACATTATTTTCTCTTTTTCCAAAGAATTTTATTTCATCAGTTGAAGAGTCAATTATTCTGAAAAAATCTGATTCAAACACAACTCTGTGACCTTTGTCACATAGTTGGCTAATGCTCAGCAAATTATAATTCAGACCATCAACTAACAAAACATTATCAACTGAGTTTGAGGAAGATTGACCAACATTTCCAGATCCAATGATTTTTCCTTTATTTTTACCTCCAAAAGTGACAGAACCTCCTTCCTTTTCAATCAGGAATGAAAATTTCGCTTTATCTCCTGTCATGTGTCGTGAGCACCCACTATTAAGAAACCACACATTTGAGTTGGGTGCACGACCTTCCTGCAAAATTAATCAGTGGAGAGAAGATTTTGGTACCCAAACATTGTTGGGACCATCAGATTGTTTGAACAATGACAACAAATATTTTCTAATCCAAATCTGACTTGTTTTCTGCTTTTGTTTTATTTCAGTGGTGTTTTTTACCTTTTTCAATTTATCCTTCCCTTTTGGAATAAAAATACCAGTGTTCTTTTTCTTATTAGGATGTGAGTTTTGCATTTGGACATGATTGCTCATTTGTGGAGGTCCAAACCAAGGGTTTTGTCGGTACATTGAAAAGTTTGGATAGAAGTATTGAGGATGGTACCAAAAAGGATTGTAATACCATTGGTTCCAAGAATTGGTCCAATCAGCTTGATGTGCTGTCTTGGAAGTCCAAGGTTTATCATGAATGTTTTCTTTTGTGTTTTTCTTATTTTTCAAGTTTTTATTTGATTTTTTGGTTGACTGGTTGGTGGTTTTTGAGGTTGAGCAGGTCGACCTGTCTTTGATTGGTGTCGACTCAACAGTCATAGATTTCATCTTTTTGTTGACTGGTGTCGACCTGTCAGGTGAGTGCGTCGACCTGTTTGGTTTCTCTTTGTTCTGGTTTTTCAAATTTTTTGTTGTGATACCAATTGTTGTATTGTTTGACACTTGCTTGTTTTTGTTTTTCTCAGGACTAGGACTTTTGACAAATTTTATTAAAGGTGCTTTTTCCCTCATTTCACCAGATTTGTCTTTCTTGGAGTTTTGTGTTGAAAATCCTAGTCCATGTGTTACAGATTTCATTCTTGTTCCTAACAAGGCATCCATATTATCTTTTCCTTTTGTAAAGGTTTCAATGACTTGTTCTTTTTCTTTCAACTGGTTTTCTAAAGTTTTGATTTCATCATCACTTTGTTGTTTTTCTTTTTGTTGTAATTCTAATTTTTCAGACAATTTCTTAAAGTCATTGTTGGCCTTTTGGGATGCAAGCTTGAGCTCATCAATTACATTTAGAAGATTTTCTTTTTCTTCATTGAGCTCAGCCACTTCATTTTCCAATTCAGAGATTCTTTTGTTTGTTGATTGGTTATGCAGGATGTTTTCAATTTTCTTCTTTAGATGCTTATTTTCTTTTCTTGTTTCAGAATAGTTTTCAACTAATTCAGCATAAGCATCTTACCAATCATCAATTGTATAATCTTCAAAGGATGTACTTACCTTTCCATCAAAACTGTTTGCCATAAAGCAGATTTCCTCACTTTCAGAACTTGAGGACCTTTCTTCTTCATTTTCACTTGGATATTCATCTGACCAAGTGGCAACCATTGCTTTAGGCTTCTTGAATTTATTGATCTTCTTGTATTTTTCCCTCTTGTTCTCAGGACATTCTCCTTTCATGTGTCCTGGTTTGTTGCACCTGTAACAAATAACAACTTCATCAGTTTTCTGATTTCTATTTGAATTGGCATTTGCAAAGGAAGTATTTCTTTTCCCAGATGAGAATTTCTTTTTCCCAGTGAATTTTCCTTTTCTAGATTTTAGAAATTTTCTGAATTGTCTAGTCATGAGGGCAATCTCATCCTCATTGGACTCAGACTCATCAGAACTAGTTTTCTCTTGATTTTTATCCTTGTTACTAGATGAAGCTTTAAGTGCTACTGGTTTGGTTTTGATTATGTGCTCTTCATTTCTCTTAAAATTTATTTCATAAGTCATCAAAGATCCTATGAGTTCATCCAAAGAGATTTTGGATAAGTCTTTAGAATCTTCAATAACTGTGGCCTTAGTGTGCCAAATTGATGAAAGAGAGCGCAAGATTTTTCTTACCAAATCAGCATCTGTGTAGTCCTTACCTAGAGCCTTCAGTCCATTCACAATGATCATGAACCTAGCAAACATTTCAGAAATTGTTTCATCAGATTTCATCATGAATAATTCATACTCAGAAACAAGAATATTTGCTTTGGTTTCTTTTACTTGGGATGTTCCCTCATAGAGTAACTCAAGCTTATCCCACATCTCCTTGGCAGATTTGCACATGGAGATTCTTGAGTACTCCTTTGGGTGGACTGCACATTGAACCATGTTCATGGCACTGTAGTTCAGGGTGGCCCTCCTAATTTGCTCCCTGGTCCAGGTTTCCTCTTCTCCCTGGTTTTCATAGGGACCTACCTCAACTACCCTCCAAATCTCATAGTTCTGGGCTCTAAGGAAGACTTGCATTCGATTCTTCCAATAGGAATAGTCAGTCCCATTGAAGAAGGGTGGCCTATTGATGGAATGGCCTTCAGCAATGAAACCTCTAGAATCCATTGAATCAAAATAAGGTTCAAAGAAGGAAACACTTAACAAACAAGCAAGTGAAACACACAGAACAAACAGAAACACTCAGATCAGATCAGATATAAACCCTCTCTGATACCAATTGTAGGATCGAATATGGGATGGACCAGATCTAGAAGGGGGGGGGTTGAATAGATCTAGGCTAAAACTGCGGAAGCTTAGCCAATTTAAATAGATGTTTTGAATCAGAGTCAACTTAGAAAAGCAATTCACAGATCTGTTGAGTGATTGTGTGAATTAAGTGATTAAAGTGAGTGATCAAGTTGATTAGAAGAGTAATAAAAAATCCTATGCATACATCTAATGCAAGGTGAAGTTAAATCACAGATCAAACCACTGCACAGAGATTTTTAGGTGGTTCGGAAATCACACCATGTGATTCCTACATCCACCCCTTACACAGTGAGGCTCCACTATTCAACTTGAATACACCACACACTGGAGCTTGACAACTCCAACACACTGAGTTCAACAACTCCCACACAACCTCTAGAGCAAGACTACTCTAGAAACCTGAGCACAACTGCTCAACCACAACCTGAGTGCGACGACTCAACACAATTGAGCACCAAGGCTCACAACCAACTTGCTAGATCAAAAACAACAAGATCCAGATCCTCTAGCAATGATCTGATCCATAAAGAGTTCATTCAAGGAGACTAGTGCAACAAATCATGCACAATCTCAAGAATGACTCAGAAGAACTAAGGGGAATTGAGGAGATGTATGTAGAATCCTTGTTCTTCAGATGAACTCCCTTGTAGAAGGCTGAATTGAGAAGATGCTTGAACTCTTGAAGTCCCTGGGCGATGCTCTGCAATTTGTGCCTCTGGATCTTCCTTGAACTCTTCTCAATTGGCTGCTTCTACTTGATCTGCTCCCTTGGAAGTGATCTCACTTCATCTTCATGGATCAATCTTCACTTCTTGTGCTTGCAAGGATGGGAATTGGCTTGAAGCAGCACAAGGAGAGTAAGAACAGGAGGAGAGCTCTGTCTTGTCGCCAAAGGGCGCTTTCTGGAAGGCTCTTCAGGAGTTCTTCTACTTGGGGGCCGATTAGATAGGTATTTATACCCCATCATGGCCAAAAGAACCCTTGGGGTACGTGGGCACATGATCCAAGGCCGATCCAAGTGATCCCTAGAGTGCCACGTGTCCAGGTGGGACTTAAAGTGAAAAAGTTGCCGGAGTGTGTCGACACAGTCACTGGGTGTGTCGACACACTGTCCAAATTCCACAAAAATAGGTCTTCTGGGAGAGGTCACTAGTGTCGACACTGCCTGGGACTGTGTCGACACACTGTCCCAACCTGTCAACTGGGTTCTCTGGGAGCTGGGTCTAGTGTCGACACTGCCTGGGACTGTGTCGACACACTTGACCATTTCTTCATGATTTTGCCTTAGGGTTTGATACCCTTTGTCGACACCAGTAGTGGGTGTGTCGACACTACCCTTGTAAGAGATGTATGTCCCTGATAAATAAACACATAAATCATTAGTCCAATGTATTATCATGAATATATATGATAAAATGTGTTTGGAAACATGCTTTTTGAATATTGTTACTACATGTGTGATGTATTTAACATGTTCCATTTATTGTGCATTAAAATCACAACTTTTCATCATCAAAATTATGAGGGGAAATGTATTAAATTCACACTCAACCCAACAACTTCCACAAGAAGCACGGCCCGCCAAACACCCACGGCACTCACCAGACCACCATCTGGGAGAGCACGCAGGGTGCAAAAAATAAAACAAACCATCTGACCACGGGGACACATGAAGTCCCACCAGCGCAGCCGAGAAACTCGAAAATGAACAACGAGACAAGCTGGCCAACGCAGCAGCCATATACACACAGCCAAGCGCACAACGCCTTGACCGACAATGCCCAAGCAGATTGTAACACAGATAGTCCACCCGGCAACAACGACAGCTCATCTCTACAGTGAGAGAGAGCAGCGACAACCAAAACAACACGAAGCAGCCTTGGGGAGAACCTCCACTAAAAGCAGTAAGAGCCGTCCTGGGAGAACCTCACCAGAACGCAGCCCAACCAAACTGCACACTTTGAACCACAGGGGCAACACAACGGTGGCCCGAAACGAACACAGAGCATTCTTGGGAAGAACCTCCACCAGAAGAGACAAAGGGTGATCCTGAGAAGAACCTTCACCAGAATGCACAACCCAAACGACACAAACCATCAGAGAGAACACTACAGTTAGCAGAACTACAGGAGCAACACAAGCCGGTCTTGGGAGAACCTCCACCAGAACCACCAAGGCACCGTTCTGAGAAAACCCACAAGAACGCACCAGCCAAAACAACAGCATACCTCAGACCCTGAGGCAGCACTGCAACAGCAGAAACGAGCACGGAACAGTACGGAGAGGAACCCTTACCAGAACAACAGCAAACAGTTCTGGGAAATCTCAACAGAACATAGGGCAACCAAGCGATGCACCTCAGCCTAGAGGGCAATGCAACAGCAACCAGAAACGAGCACAACACAGTTCTGGGGAAACCTCACTTCCGGCAGAACCAACAGAGAAGAACTCCGAGACCACCTCACCAGAACTCACAACCAGCCAGCACTAGGCCGACAACAACCACAGGCAAGTGTCGCAGCGCTCAACCATAGATGCAACACAGCACATAGAACTCCTGCTTAGCCCAAGCAACAACGTCGACCAAGCAGAGCACAGTGCACAACGGCACACAGACAAGAGACTACACACAGCCAACACAACACACACCCCAACAACAGGGGGACAGCAACCAAGGCCGGGACACTTCCACCGGTTCCACAGACAACAACTCTGCACCGGCGAAGGCCACACCACACGCAGGCTCTCTCAGCCATCGTGACGCCCACACACTCAAATGTGCCGAAGACGACCAGGAGCACCGCGCCTGGACTTGCCTACAATTGTCCTCCATACAGGGAAGACCACTGCCAGCGAGTACACCGCCAACCATGCCACCACGACATGAACACACCGAGCGACCACACTCGCCACACACGCGGCACAGCAACAGCTGCAACCCACCTGCAGCACGCGCACAACTCTTGCAGGGAAGGCACACACCTGCAAAACAATTGAAGCGTAAACCTAACACTAGTCGAATGGTGTCGGTAGCGTACTAATACCTTTCTTTGGGACAACTATAGTTATTAATTCTTCACAAATCTTAGTAGACTCCCGCTCTGATACCAACTGTAACGACCCGACCTCCCGGACCCCCTCCAGGGACCCCAAAGTTCGCGTCGCCACCCACGGATCCGAAGATCCGGAAGGGTTAGAAGAAATAGTCTAGTGAGATATGTACTGAATTTAAATAACTATAACAATATGTACAATATACAAAGGTCTGTACAACGTGTCCCAAGCAAAAGCACAGGTACAAGAAGAAAGGTGCAGTCCTTAAGGGGCATACCCTGAGGACTTGCAAAACACAACTCTCTGCTCACTCAGATACAAGAGCTCACAACACTCGCTCTCACTGCTGCTGACAACACACGACGCCACAGCCGCCTCCGCAACCGGTCCAACACTGAGCTTCCGCGACGATGAGCCCCTAGCTGAAGGAAGTAGGGGGGAGAGCCTCGCGAACAAGGCCCAGTAGGGATTACCATTCCCTCATCGGCAAGAGCAGTAGGAACTCCAAAAATAGGAAACTACCCTAGAAAGCTGTAAAGCGAGTAACACCTACAGCAGGGTACTACTAAGTAGCAGAGTAGAGAATAACGCCACGACCACCAACCGAGGTCGGGCCACACACACGACTCCCGCAGAAACCAACGGAGTCGGGCACAAAGAGGAAGCAACCCTCGGCACACCTACCGAGACAACGCAACAACCAGGTGAGAACGACGTCTCACCACAAGCACGACCACCTTATACCTCCACAGGGTCAAGGGCTCACAAGCAGAACCACTCCGGACCCTGGACACACCACCAGGTAGGGAAACCACACTCGCCGGTGCCACCACGGACGGACACCCAAGAACGGGACTACGGAACCAAGAGAACACTGAGCGGAAACCACCAGAAGCACAGGTCCGCACAAGGCCAGACCAACGATGCCCACGGGAACTAGGCACGGCCAAGCTATAACCACCGTGCACGCTAGGGCAACGAACAACACTTAGAAACGTCGTGAGGAAGCACCGTCACAACAATAGCAACCAAGCCACCACCGCTAGCAGCCAAGAGGTGGGCCCGTAGCCCACACGCTCCGCTCACTAGCCTAGCTCCTGCTTTCGCCCCTGCGGAAGGGTGAGATAGAGCCGCCACAGAAGCACACCAACGCACGCAACACCGCAGCCTGGCCAAGCTGCGGCCTAACGCCTGACCTCCCTACGCGGCTCCGGAACCAACGTAGAGCGAGGCAGTGAGACAAAGGACTGGCTAGCCTACACCGGGTAGAACTCCGGCCGTCCTCGGTATCCCAGGCCTAGCCAAGAGAGCTCTAGAAACGACTCAGAGCCGCTGTCCAAACCTCGTTTTCCCCTCAGCTCCAGAGTCCGCCCTGTCGGCTGCCAACTCAAGCACGCTCGTAGCCCCGAATGCTCCCTCAAAGGCTCCCGAGGATGGGGGTCCCAGGCAACAGAGACAACCTCTGAATGGGAAAAGCCCTCTAGTGCCAAGCACTGGGTGAACAGGCGGGGCAAGCACAACAAAAACCACGCCGAACCGCTGGCTTGCAACCCACGACAAGCCCATCAAGCACGAGGCACGCACGGACCCTTAAGAGGGCCGTCAGCCAACCAAGGCATGCACAAATGGGTAGAACCTTGGAACACCAGCAGACAGTATGGAAAACCCATCGCTCTGCTAATAATCGATTGACCGCCAGTCAGTCGATTATTAGACAGACACGACTCTCCTGGCACCACTGCCAGGACACGGCTACGAAGGTGTCACCTTCGGTCGCTGAACGCAAGGAGGTAACCTACCGCGTTCCCTACCAGAAGGTCCTAAGGGCAAAGCCTACCCTGGGCCACACGCCGACATAGAACCGGGCCCACGGAAGCACCCGAGGAAACACAGGTACTCTCGTGACCCCCAAAGCCATCGCAACACCATCGCAACGGGGAAGGGCACCGCGATAGCCACCCTGTTGCGACGGGACAACGGGTCGCGACAGCAACCCTGTCGCGACCGAAAAGTGCGTCACTAAAGTGACCCTTATTGCGACCGCCAACCGCGTCGCGATAAGGTCACACCCGATCGGGCTGACACCCTTCTGATGTTACGACGCGCCGAGCATTCCCGACATCAGCAGAGAGGCAGACCGACAGGTTCCTCGATCCCGGGGCCGCCCACGAGCTACAAACATTCCACACGGGGGAGGGGAGCATGGGGAAAGCAGTAAACACTATCTATAAATCCCGAGGGGCTCCCAATCCACCCGGATCGAGAAGGGTTCAAGCAATCCCTACCTTTCATGAAGAACGAACCCCAATAGGGCCCTTCATGTTGGTTGGCACCTCCTCCTCACTCCATGCAAGGTCTACGATGCCACGTCACCACGCACAACCCTCCTCCTCGCCTGAAACACACAAAGGGGAGAGGGGGAGGTGGAGCACCGCCGGAGGGAGAGAAGAGAGGGGAAAGAGAAGAGAGAGAGGGGGAAGGGGTGCAGGCCAAGGTTTTTAGCCTTCGGCACCCAAGACGCGACGGACTGTCCCGTTGCGTTAAGAACCTTAATGCGACGGGTCAACGGACCGCGACAAGAACGCGTCCTCCACGGACGCCGCGACAACACGACAGGTCGTACTGACACACCTGCCACCCTGACAGGCGTCAGACGACCGAAACGACAAAAAGCAGTCGCGACCCGTTGACCGGTCGCGACAACAAGACGTGACGGGAAAGCCGGGCACGACAAGAACGTGACACACATGCTCGTCGCGACAAGGATGACTGTTGCGTCGGACACCCACGACGTGACACTAATGCGTCGCCAAGCTTGGACGCGTTAGTGGCCAGTCATCCAAGACACCAGACGGAAATTTAGGGCATGCCTTAAAGATCCCGAGGCACGAAACGAAGCACATGGAGTAAATGTAAGGCCAATATGAATAAGTCACTAAGTATCAACACGACTTCCTCGTGGCAACAACCACACCATTAAACGCGCGCGGGCACACGAAGCCGAAAAACCAACGGCTCGCACAACGGGCTCCAAAACACACGAGTGGAGCACACAACCGAAAACCAATGGCTCGCTTCAGCCACACGTGGGGCGTCCAAATGGAACGACAACCCCACAAGTGCCGAGCAATACCAAAACCAGCCAGAGAGGCAGAAAATGCCAGCCGAGAACCGCACAGCTGCAGCCACCAACAGACCCTGCTGTTGGGACCAACCAACCAGCAACCTACTCTGTCTCCAGCAAAACCCGACAGAGGACACAGTTGCCAGCAGCAACACGAGAAACACCTGAGAACCAATCCACAAGTCTCAGGGGAACAGCCTCGCGCTACTAGCAGCAGCTAGCATCGGTCACCAGCACGACCGAGAAGCCACGCAAGAGACGAGAACCAGAGCAATATCATGTTCGCGGAGGATTCGCAACACATGGAACGACGTCCACTGTCACCACTCGGTCTCACCCAGACCTTCCTCGCGGTCCAACAGGGACAACAAACTCACGCGGAGAAATCTCAACACGCGAAAACAGTATCCACTGTCACCACTAGGTCTCACCCAGACCTTCCTCGTGGTCCGACAAGGATACCAAACGCACGCGGAGCCACAGAAACTGGGAGTTACATGCTCCACAACGTGGCACACCGCGACGGAACACAGAAGACGTTTGAAGTCAAGGCAGAACTTGGCACCTCACAACGTCGACAAACCACGTGGTCGAGTACTAGCAAGCCAATAAGCCTCACTGTCACCAGACGAACTGACAGGAGACTCCGCCATCGGCTTCTAGACTCACCAACACCATGCACAACCGGAGAACCAACGAAGAGTTGGCAGCACACCCGCCATGCGCCCAAAGAGCTCAGTGCGGGTACCAACGTGCCAACCACCAGAAAGATGCACAACCACACGGGAACCGAAACAACCACAGAGGTCGAGAACAACACGTCGACCTCAAAGGGACCCAGACCGAAGTAGGGTACCATAACCGAACACACTCGCTCCCACAGCGAGAGGTAAAACTCAGACACATGCTACGACCAGAGCCTAGCGTACCACTGATAGGGCTACCTAGACAAAGCAAAACAGCCACCCCACAGCGGCAACAGTACAACCACAAGACTCAGACTAGCACACGTGTCCCAGAGGCAGAAAGCCCAACACCTCCAACACCGAGCGAAGTCACAAATCTCATGAACAAGCACACGGCACAACACATGGTGCTATCACAAGCACCAAAACTAAGCAAAGTGCAACACAAGTGCACCCGCGGCCGAAACAACACCATGGATAACAGGAAGGACTCTTCACCAGAGACCCACCAGAAGTCACACGCAAAGGACCGCAAGCCTGAAAAGGGCACAACAGGCCACGCCGGCCCCAGCCCTTGAGGCCCAAAAACACAAAGCATCGAAAAACACTCAAGGTGCAGCACATACAACAGCACCAACGGCCCGAGACGACACAGGGCCCACCGAAGGGGACTCACCACCAGAGACCCACAAGGTAACCACACGGAAAGCCGACAACTTTGAGAGCGCAAAAACCACGTCCACTCCAAGAAGAACACAAAACACGAAGCACCGACTCTGCCGTATGGGGAGCAAAAGCCGCAGGGACTCCCTAGCACGCAAGAGCAAGAAGCACCACCTCTATCGCGACCGATAGAGAGGCCAAACACCAAATGACGACACGAAAAGCCTCCAAGGCACAAGCCGAGGCACAATCGAGCATACACCGGAACAATGCTTGCACGAGCAAGCCAATCAGAAATGCACATCGGAACAATCCTCACGTAGCAACCCAACAGAAAACGGTACTACCTCACACTAAACCAACATGAACCCAATGCCCCAAATGTCCAGGCAGGTAGTAAGAAACCATCACAACGAAAAACAGCACGAATAGGTCCACCGACCCACTGTGCCACACGGAAACGATAGCCCGAGGGGAGCAACCAACTCAACCCAAAAACAATTCAAGGGAAGATGACTCCACCAGAAGATCACAACGATGCGCACCCCGGCAACACAATACCACAGTGGAGCATCGCCACCCCGAGCAACCAACGGAAAGCAGGGGAAGGAGACACACACAATGAGTTTCTTCCACCAACGAGAGGGGGATAAAACCACAGCACAAGACTGGCACTTCCACAAGAAGCACGGCCTGCCAAACACCCACGGCACTCACCAGACCACCATTTGGGAGAGCACGCAGGGTGCAAAAAATGAAACAAACCATCTGACCACGGGGACACACGAAGTCCCACCAGCGCAGCAGAGAAACTCGGAAACGAACAACGAGACAAGCTGGCCAACGCAGCAGCCAGACGCACGGCCAAGCGCATAATGCCTTGACCGACAATGCCCAAGCAGACTGTAACACAGACAGTCCACCCGACAATAATGACAGCTCATCTCTACAGAGAGAGAGAGCAGCGACAACCAAAACAACACGAAGCAGCCTTGGGGAGAACCTCCACCAAAAGTGCTAAGAGCCATCCTGGGAGAACCTCACCAGAACGCAGCCCAACCAAACGACACACTTCGAACCACAGGGGCAACACAACGGTGGCCCGAAATGAGCATAGAGCATTCCTGGGAAGAACCTCCACCAGAAGCGACAAAGGACGATCCTGGGAAGAATCTTCACCAGAATGCACAACCCAAACGATACGGACCATCAGAGAGAACACTACAGAAAGCAGAACTGCAGGAGCAACACAAGCCAATCCTGGGAGAACCTCCACCAGAACCACCACGGCACCGTTCTGGGAAAACCCACCAGAACGCACCAGCTAAAACAACAACATACCTCAGACCCTAAGGCAGCACCACAATAGCAGAAACGAGCACGAAACAGTCCTGAGAGGAACCCACACCAGGACAACAACAAACAGTTCTGGGAAACCTCAACAGAACACAAGGCAACCAAGCGATGCACCTCAGCCTAGAGGGCAACGCAACAGCAACCAGAAACGAGCACAACACAGTTCTGGGGAAACCTCACTTCCGCCAGAACCAACAGAGAAGAACTCTGGGACCACCTCACCAGAGCTCAAAACTAGCCAGAACCAGGCCGACAACAACCATAGGCATGTGTCGCAGCGCTCAACCAGCGATGCAACACAGCACACAGAACACCTGCTTAGCCCAAGCAACAACGTCGACCAAGCAGAGCACAGCGCACAACGGCGCACAGACAAGAGAACACATACAACCAATACAACACACACCCTAATAATAGGGGGATAGCCAACAAGGCCGGGACACTTCGACCGGTTCCACAGACAACAACTCTGCACCGGTGAAGGCTACACCACACGTAGGCTCTCTCAGCCATCGCGACACCCACACACTCAAATGCGCCAAAGACGACTAGGAGCACCGCGCCTGGACTTGCCTACAATCATCCTCCATACGGGGAAGACCACTGCCAGCGAGTCCACCGCCAACAGCGCCACCATGACATGAACACACTGAGCGACCACACTCGCCACACACGTGGCACAGCAACAGCTGCAACCCGCCTGCAGCTCGTGCACAACTCTTGCAGGGAAGCCGCACACCTACAAAATAATTGAAGCGCAAACCTAACACTAGTCGAACGGTGTCAGTAGCGTACTAGTACCTTTCTTTGGGACAGCTATAGTTATTAATTCTTCACAAATCTCAGTAGACTCCTGCTTTGATACCAACTGTAATGACCCGACCTCCCGGACCCCCTCCAGGCCACCCTGAAGTTCACGTCGCCACCCATGGATCTGAAGATCCGGAAGGGTTAGAAGAAATAGTCTAGTGAGATATGTACTGAATTTAAATAACTATAACAATATGTACAATATACAAAGGTCTGTACAACGTGTCCCATGCAAAAACACAGGTACAAGAAGAAATGTGTAGTCCTTAAGGGGCATACTCTGAGGACTTACAAAACACAACTCTCTGCTCACTCAGATACAAGAGCTCACAACACTCACTCTCACTGCTGCTGACAACATACGGCGCCACAGCCGCCTCCGCAACCCGTCCGACATCGAGCCCCTAGCTGAAGGAAGTAGGGGGTGAGCCTCGTGAACAAGGCCCAGTAGGGATTAACAGTCCCTCACCGGCCAGAGCAGCAGGAACTCCGAAAAGAGGAAACTACCCTAGAAAGCTGTAAAGCGAGTAACACCTACAGCAGGGTACTACTAAGAAGCGGAGCAGAGAATAACGCCACGACCACCAACTGAGGTCGGGCCACACACATGACTCCCGCAAAAACCAACAGAGTCAGGCACAAAGCGGAAGCAACCCTCGGCACACCTGCCGAGACCACGCAACAACCAGGTGAGAACGACGTCTCACCTCAAGCACGGCCACCTCATAGCTCCACAGGATCAAGGGCCCACAAGCAGAACCACCCCGGACCCTGGACACACCACCAGGTAGGGAAACCACACTCGCCGGTGCCACCACGGACTGACACCCAAGAACGGGACTACGGAACTGAGAAAACACCGAGCGGAAACCACCAGAAGCACAGGTCCGCGCAAGGCCAGACCAACGACGCCCAAGGGAACTAGGCACGGCCAGGCTATAACTGCCGTGCACGCTAGGGCAATGGACAACACTTAGAAACGTCGTGAGGAAGCACCACCACAACAACAGCAACCAAGCCACCGCCGCTAGCAGCCAAGAGGGGGGCCCGTAGTCCACACGCTCCGATCGCTAGCCAAGCTTCTGCCTCCGCCCCC
>JACBKR010003768.1:0-27552 GCA_014218235.1 Colocasia esculenta
TGCGGCAATGGGGGTGGGCGTCGGCCTCAGCATACCTTCTGACAGGTCACAAGCTCTTAGCGTACTCAGCGGGCAGACATTTATGGATGCCCCCGTATCGACCAGTGCCGCTCCCACTGCTATATGGTTGATGACTAAAGTGACACAGAGGGGGAGCCTCCTGGCTTCTGGGGGTGCTAATTCGCTTTCTGCAAATGTGATTGCCGGCCCGCGAGTCACCATGGCCAGGGCACTAGGTAGCTGTCTGCCATCATGTCTTCATTCACTACCACCTTCTGCAGGAAATTCCTCAGGGCTTCCTGGTGCTCTTTAGACTTCTTTATCAACTCCAAAATGGAGATCTTGGCTGGCACGTGGTCCAGGTGCTTGAGGATGTCATAGTGGGTTCCAGGTAGTGACTCAATCAACCCCTCATCTTGTGCTTGTTTCTGAGCTTGCTGTTGCTGTGGCGGCTGCAGGACCTACTGAGGGTTTGTGGAAGTGGTGGTGGTGGAGATAGGTGGGTACGGGCGGCGAAAAACTCGCCCGCTCCGTAGGGTGGTCGGGTTGGTAGGCGGCTGTCTAGCGGAGGATAATGTCGCGGCGGAGGGTTGGTCCGGCCCAGGTGGTGGTAGGATGATGGGTGAGGGAGTGGATATGATAGGGGGTAGAGGGATGGAGACAGGTGGAGCGAGAGGTAAGATGATGGGTGAGCTAACAGCTGGCGCGGATGCTGAACTGACGGGCAGTATGACGGCGTTGGCCATGGAAACTACAGAAGGGATTGACTGGGGAGCCGTGTAGGCTGGTTGTATTGTTTGGGATTGGATAGGATATGGTTAATGGCCATCATCTGCTGAACGTCCAGCTCATCATCGTACGTCCAGTTGCTTGCGGAGGAGGGTGGTGGACGATGGGGTTTACCTGGGCAGGTTGCTGTGGTGGTAGTGGGTTCGGAGCTGGTGGATGGTTAGGTAAGGGGTTGTGGACGATCCCGAGGTCCTGCAGCGGCTGCTGATGTTGCTGCTGTTGTTGTTGTGGAGGGGGTGGTTGGCGCTGCTGCCTTTGCTGCTGTTGTTGTCTTTGCCTTTCTTTTATGTCTCCGATCACCTGCTGGAGGGCTGTCCAGTCTATCCTTTTCTGCTCATGCAAGTCATACACTAAGTCCTTAAATGTGAAGCACTGATCGATGGTATGACCAGGCTGCCTGTGGAAGACACAGTATCGGGTTTGATCCACACTTGGGTTCAGAGGTCTCTCAGGAGGGAGCCTAATGGCGTCTGTGGAGAGCAAGGCCAAGAATATGTCGGAGAGTGTCTCCGGCAATGGTGGATAGTGAGCTCTCCTAGGGCCCATGGGACGCCTTTGTTGAGAGCCATCAGGAGTGGTACTTGGTTGTATTGGCGCTGCTGCTGCCCTTGTGGCGGATTGGTAAGGTTCTGACCCTGGGCATTGTATTGGCAGTTTTGGCTCTGGCCGATAGGGTTGAACGCGCTTACTTGCTCGCTCACTTGGACGCCTTCGGTGACAGGCCCCTGAGGCTTCCTTGGAAACGAGACTTCTGTGTTCAAACATGGAATGGATGGGAGAATCTTTGAGCTGGGTCTGGATGAACCGGGCCCGGCTGTAGAGCTGATGCATATTGGAGATATTGTTCATCGCCAAAATGTTGCGGTAGGCAGGTGTGGCATTGGCGATGATGATCTTTACCGTCTCCCCCTCTGGAAGGTACCCCGGAACTCTGGTGGCCATTTGCCTCCACCTATCGGCGTATGCAGAGAAATCCTCATCCGGCTTCATCTTTTCAGCCATGAGATCCGTGAGGGAATATTCAGGCCCGACCTTGTCTTGGAATTGTTCGAGGAACTTGGCCTTCACGACAGCGAAGTCCTCAGCGTCCTCGGGTAGCAGGGAGTAGAACCAATCAAGAGCATGCCCGTCCAGTGACCGGCGGAAGAGATATGCCATGAGACGGCGGTCATGCTGGTAGGGAGCGGACTCATAGATGAAGTCCTTGATATGAGTGTAAGGATTGCCTGAGCCGTTGTACTTGCGGTACTTCGGTAGCTCGGATGGAGAGGGGACCCATAGGCCATTGAAATTTGGCATATGCGCATCGTGGTGTTGCCTAGGGTCGACTTGCTTACGGAGCTCTTGGAGCTCCTTCTTGATGGACGCCCACTCGGACATCATGTCCGGTGCGGCAGATGGCTGAGCGTAGATGGACGAGGCACGAGAGGTGGGCCTGGTGCGTGGCTCAGGACGATGAGGGGAGTAACATGGCTGGTATGGTGGAGACCGCGGCCTCGACTCACGAGGAATATAGTGCTCAGACTCAAATGGCGTAAACTGGATGGTCCGCGGTCGGATGGGGGTGTTGTCGGCTCGTCCCATGGTGACGTGGGGGCCGGATGTAGCTACTGCAGGGCGTGACGCGCCCGCTCTGGGTGAGGGTGAGGAAGCGGCCTTTCCTTTGAGGGCCATCATGAGGGTTTGGATTTGGGACTGATCAAGCTGAGGAATTAGGTGCAAGAGCTGAGCGGCTTGATCGTCCGATTGAGGAGGGTGGGTATTCCGAGACGGGCTGCCCTCGTCACAACGGCGACCCTCAGAGGTATGGACGGTAGCGATCCAAGGCGGTGTTACCTCGTCAAAGAGATCATGGGGGAGGGACTCTTCGTAATCCCGGGAATTCTGGAGGGCAGTGTCGGGATTCTCACTATTGTAGATCGGGTTCAAGAAAGACTCCATGTTTGGAAAGTGGGTGGAGAGTGATGGGGAGAACTTTTCCAGACTTGAGAGAGACAACCTAACCTAGACAGACTCTTAGTTTCCTAAACAAACAATCCTATGCAGACAAAAGGAAAGAAAAAACGTCTCACCCAAAGCAAGCAGTTGGCAATGATGATGGTTGCTTTTAATTGATTCGAATTTGCCTTTTAGTGATTTTGACTTTTTAGCATGTTCTCTCCAAATGAGGAAGGGTTTCCTAAATGGGAGAAGGCTTCCAACTTCGGGTAGGACTAGGGTTCTCTCTACCTTGCCAAATGAATCTAGACTCGATCCTAGGTGGCGACGGGTACAACCAGCCCGGCGGGGACTTACGGAGGCCCTCGAGCGAGTGCTCTAGTCGGACACAAGGAATATGTGGCCGAGAGAGCGAGCGTCGCTGAGGAGGAAACTTATACTACGAATATGGAAAGATGTATGCAAATCCCATGTGCACCGGAGTGCATGCAAGATTCTAACCTAGTACTAACACAACAAGAATTAGGGCTAATTGCTCTCAGAGAGGGAAGGCGACAAGGAAGATGTCACTACCAAGATAGCGACAATCACCTATCGCGTTGCTTCTCGCAGTGGACAGAGGGCAATTAAGTCCTAATTATGCACGAAAAGTCAAACAACCCTATAAAATACAAGAGTGGCAATCTCTCAAGAGCATGGAAAAGAGCATGGCATGATGAAATCTGAATGGAGTATGTGAAAGCAAACCCAAAATTGCAAGGTAACCCAATGAAACCAGAGTACTGACCTGATCGCGACAATGGCCCTGTCGCTTGCTTGAACGCGACGCAGCCCTCGTCGCATTCCTCCCAAACTTCAGCAAGCTTCAAATAATGAAAAAAAGTGTATGGATAGAGCGCGTACCTGATGGCAACGCTGCTGCTATCATTTTCTTGAACGCGACGATCAAAACGTCACCTTTCTTACAGCACACTGCACACAACGGACAAGACAGAGGCTTTGTACTAACCTGATTGCGACGTGCAGCGTGTCGCTACTTGGATCGCGACGCTCTTCTTGTCGCCTTCTCACCCAGAACCGCAGAACACTAACAAATTCAAAGGAAGAGCACAAAAAAGGAAAACTAACAAACAACACACTTGTTAGATGATAGGGACGGCAGGAAAAGGAAGAACAAGCGTGATGGGCAAAGTGGTCCCACCGTGATCGCCAAAAGGTGTAATCACGGGATTGTATCCCCTTTTGAAGTTGATTGTGAAAGGTGTAGGGATTAGGAACTGACCGTGATCGCCAGCAACGCAGTCGCCTCTTGATGTTCAAAGGAGGACTGACTACCTTGGAAAGGAAGGATGAAGAGGAAAGTGTACCTGATAACGCGACAGAGCGGGCGTCGCTATGCTTTGTTGTGAACGCGGCGTAGGCGCTGGCGCCTTCCTGATCGCGACACAGTGTTCGTCGCCTTCTTCTTCAGTGGATGGAGACTTGGGTTCTTTGTCTTTCTACTCCTCAGCCGGCCGAGGGGCAAGAGCCTCACCTTGCTCTGACCTTTAAACACCTGCCAAAGTGATTTAAACAAACAAAACACCCATTAGAACTCGTGTGTAGAAGACCTATTCAATGAAAAGCATGAAATCATGAACTATTATGGAGGGAACTCATGAGATTGGGGCTTTTAACACCTGTGGGTGTTAAGAATAGGTGTGTGTGTCATGATCTAATGCTAAACTAGAAAGAAAACGAAGCTATGCATGCATGAAATCAAAGAAATAAAGAGAAGAAGGGAAGAAGAATTGTGTAGCCGATGGGAAAACGCCCTGGAGGGCTCTTGCTGATCGTCTGGAGAGAAAACTCTCTTCGTGGAAGATGGAGCTCTCTTGCTCATCAAACCAAAGAATCCGGCCCCTTTCGAAAAGATGCAGAGATGAGGTACTTATGGGAGATTATTCCCAACTCGGGTCTGAGAGGAATAATGGGCAAGAGTCTAACTCTGGGTAAGTATGGCTGTGCAAGGGCTATTGGAACTCGGAAAGGAACATGTTAGGAAGGTCTGCTCCGAATTTGAGAGGATTTGGACTTGATTTGGACGTCCAAATGAAGCAATTACCATCAATAGCATGGGTTCAAATTGGCTTCGGATTGAGTTTCCTGTTTAAGGCCCTGAACGCGACGGCCTGGGTGTCGCCTTCTGAATGCGACGGCTCGATACGTCGCCTTCCTCATATGGAAGGCTGACTTGAGTCATTTTGCGATTTTCTGAGGATTTAAAATATGGAATTATGAACGCGACATAGGAGCTGTCGTCTTCAGGAAGGCGACCCAGGGCCTGTCGCCTTCTGGTCTTTTCTGAATTTCGGCTCGTAATGCGTCCAACCAGCCATGCACAGCCTTCAGGATGAAACATCGGACTTATACTCAGAGAGCTTATAGTGAAAGAGATTGATTTGACCAGGAAGAGTCCTCCAGGGCGATGAACTACTGGAATGATGTCATGATCGGAGAAAGCCAGCTTGACGATGATGAGCCAACGTGGGGCGTCAATGATACGACAAGGGATTTTGCTCGACTTATGGGTCAGAAATGGGTGTCTACAAGGTGGACCCCCGGTGAATGAGCCAAACGAAGACCATCACAAAGCGCCCTAGTTTCTGCTATGATGTTCTTTCCCTCGCCATAATAATTAGCAAAAGCAACAAGAATCTTGCCAGATCTATCCCGAATGCACCCACCTCCTCCACATATTCCAAGATTTCCTTTAGATGCCCCATCCACGTTTAAACAAAAATCTATATCTGGAGGGATCCATCGAACCAGTTTCACCTGCTTAGGGGATGAATGTAATGGAAGCCATAAGTATGGAGGACGCGTTCTTCAGCCAGCAAAGGATGAAGGTTGAAATTGATCTTGTCTAAAGCAAAACAGATATGAATTTTGATATATCTGATCATGTATGTTGGCCGAGTTCTTTTACACTCATATCTGGCTGAGCATCTGCCTTTCCAAAGCTCCCAAAGCATAAGGATCAAACAATAAATGGAGATAAAGCCAACAGGAGAGCGGATGTTGGAGTGTTGAATAAAGTTCCAGATCCTTGTAGTAATCTGGGGGTGGAGATGAACTTTGTTACTAATAAGAGGGAGGAACCATTTCCACATAAATACAGCAGTGTCACCATTTATAAAAACATGATATAGATCTTCACACTGAGGGGCAGAACAACAATGGCATTAGAAGCCATATGAACTCCACTTTCAGAGATTCTACCATCAACAGGAACAGCTCTGTTAAGAACTTTCCAGCAAAAAAGAGAGGCCCTTGGGTTAAAAGAGTGATGCCAAATCTTCATGATTGTAGGCCGGCGAGTTCCAATATGTCTGATCAAATTGTAAGTTGATTTAGTGGAGAACTCACCAGTAGGGGAGGCGGCCCAAATACATCTGTCTTCATCATCTGTTAAGGATAAATCTTTAAGAAAGGCTACAGGTATTACCAACCTCAATGGATGGGAAGTATCCATAACAACTTTCTGTAAGGAGATGTCGGAGTATTCAGGAAGGTCCCAGAGAGTTGCAGAAAGCGGCCGGTCCCCCATCCAAGTGTCTTTGATGATATCAATCCTATCACCTTTACCATGAATCCATCTAGTATTTGAATGGATTATAGAATTATCAGCCTAACAATAACGCTTGTGCATGCCAGGACCTTGAGAGTAGTTAGTGCCTGCAAAACGCCTTCTAGCATATGTTGACCATAAGGAACTTCCATGCCGAATATTCCACATTTGCTTCACAGAAAGAGAGGGTTGCACATGATGAATGTTACGAATTCCTAAGCCACCCTCCACCTTAGGACATTGAATTTTATGCCATGCAACCCAATGACGACGGCGAGTGCCATCAACACCATTCCAAAAAAAAAGCTGTAGAACACTTCTCAATATAAGATATAATGGATTTGGGGAGGGAGGATGCTGCCGCCAGGTATACTAGGAGAGATGAAAGCACCGAGTTGATCAGTATTATCCGACCAGCTTGGGAGATGAGCTTGGCCTTCCAACTACCAAGAGTAGCATTAACTCGATCAATGAGGGGTTTCTAATCAGAAATGAGGACCTTCCCAGATCTCAAGGGAACACCAAGATATTGTAATGGGCCATCTTGTCTCATGTAACCAATGATGTCTTAATTTTTTTAACAGATTGCATAGAAGCTTTCCGAGAGACCATAAACGAACTTTTCCGCACGTTGATAAGTTGACTTGAGGAGAGGCAATATTTGTTCAAGAATTGCATGAGCCTCTTCACATTGTGAATACTGCCATTTAAAAAAATGAGGGTGTCATCAGCGTAGAGAAGGTGTGAAGGAGGCGGACAGGCTCTGGGACTTGCATAAGGGATAAGGCGGCCAGTGGAGACCATATTTTTCAAAGCATGACTAAGCACTTCTTCCATAATGATAAAGAGAGCAGGAGCAATGGGGTCTCCCTGCCGGAGGCCTCTAGAAGATTTGAAATAGCCAGCATGCAAACCATTTATGAAGATCGAGAACTAGCAGTTTGAAAGTAGCATGCCAATGTAAAATATAAACCTGTTGGCAAAACCAAACTTTTTAAGAATAGCAAATAAGATGTCCCACTCTACACTATCATAAGCCTTCTTGATATCCAACTTAAAAATGGCATTTCCCCCTCTACACTTCCTGTCAACATCCCGCACAAGCTGACAAAAGAGGGACACATTGTCCAAGATAAATGTCCCTTTAACAAAAGCTCCTTGCTCTTCCGATATGATACCAGGTAGAATAGTAACCAGCTTGTCACATGATCCTAGAAACAATTTTATAACAAAAATTGCATAAGCTGATCGGCCTGAAGTCATTGAAAGAAACTGGATGAGCTTTCATAGGGATAAGAGCAATTAGAGTAGAAGTAACCCCTCTGGGGAAAGAATGGCCATGGAAAAAGCCACTGACAGTAGCGAAGATATCAGCCTGAATAATTTCCCAATAGGAGGTATAAAAAATACCCGTAAAACCATCAAGACCAGGGGAGCTATTGCCATTCATACTCCAAACTGCTTTCTTCACTTCCTCCAATGTAGGAGAGGCGCAAAGAACAGAGTTCTGATCGTCTGAAATCATATGGGGGATGACATCAAGAAGGGCAAGATCAACCGAATGCTGAGTAGTCTGCAAAAGATTGCCAAAGAAACGAGCTACCTCATTCTGGATAGCCTCTTGATCCTCAATCCAATTCCCATCAATCTAAATTCTCTGAATTTTGTTGCGTCTTCTGTTTCCTTGGACTACAGCTTGATAGAAGGTAGAGTTTCTGTCCCCTTTTTCCATCCAGTTCATTCTAGCTTTTTGGGCCCAGAAGGTGTCCATGCAGTGAAGAGCTCTCTTATAGTTTGCAGTAGCCTTCCCCAGGATAGAGCGGTTGTCCGGAGTAGGATTACTGTCAAATTGATCCTGTTTAATTCTAACCTCGTTCTCCAGAAGTAAGACGTTTTCTTCAACGTTACCAAAAGTATTTTTATTCCAAACGCGCAAAGCCTGTTTAACAGCCTTAAGCTTAGAGAGGAGAATGGTGAAAGGGTTGGGGTGATAAGTTGTGTTTTCATTCCACACCGCTTTAACAGTGTCAAGAAAGGAGCTGTGGGAAACCCACATGGCCCGGAATACAAATCTGGCCAGAATTTTGGCTTCTTCCTCAAAGGAGATCAGCAGAGGGGAATGGTCTGAAGTGCGTCTAATGAGATGTCGGACACTGACCCCAGGAAAGGTATTACCAAAAATAGTGTTTATAAGAAAGTGATCAAGTCTGGCTTTGATGGAGGCCTACCCCGTGTGATTGTTGGACCATGTGAACTATGAACCAACGTACCCAGCATCAGATAAGGAAGATGCATGCATGAAAGCATTGAAGTCCACCATGGACTGCATGTTGCTTATACGACCTCCAAGTTTCTCAGTAGGGTTAGAAACACAATTGAAGTCCCCCCCCCCCCTGATATTCCAAGAAAATGCTGCGCTATCAGAAATGCTGATCAGGTCATCAAATAAACTTCTTCTGATGTTGGGATTACAACTTGCATACACAAAGGAAATCATCATGACAGTCTGGCCATCTTTAGGAACAGATAGAGTAATATGCTGAGCGGAGGAAAATAAAACCTGCATGGATAGGTTACGCCATAGGACCCAAATCTTAGAATCCTCACCAGCATTCCCAGCAAAGCTTTGCATGTTAAGAAAGTTACATAAAGTAGTAGCCTGGCTTGAGGAAACCATCGGCTCAGCTATAGCAACCAGATCAACTTTATAATGCTTGACAATCCTGTGTAAAGATCTCCTAGAGGCATTACGTGAAACACCCCTGATATTCCATAAAATAAATGGGCTATTCATGAGGAAACGTATCCAGATTGAATCCCCGCGGCCTTAGCCTGAGACCGAGTCCTTGCACCGCCCTTTTTTGGGTGTTAAGATCTTCTATGAAGGTATAGTTAGGCATGTGTATATTTTCACTGGCTGCTATAATGGCAACCTTCTGTAATTGTTCATCTGTAGGTTTAGGAAAGAGCTCAGAAAGCTGAACACGGTTAACCTCCAAGTTCTCCCCTCCTTCCTCAAGAACCATCGCCGGAGAAGAAAGCACGTCCGCCCTGTCAGGTAGTGATGAAGCAATAATTCTAATGTCTTGATCATCAGCTTCCCTGTCAGTGTTACCTCCTTGTCTACGTAATTGCGACCCATGCAAAATATCCTCACCATGCAGACCATGTAGCTTCTTAGCAGACGCATTGTGATTTCCCATCTCTGACATAACCTTCTGCAGAGGCCTTTGAGAAGAACCTAAATCCTCAGAAGTAGATAAAATCTGATCACCAACATCTTCTTTTCCTTCTTTAAGAACAGAAAACCTATTTTCTGACAATACCCGGGCAAGGTCCTTTTGTGTAAGTTTCTGACGCCAAGATTTCTTCAGCGGCAGTTGCATGGATAGCTCCTTCTGAACTTGATCTAACTGGGATTCATCAATTTGAACTGTCTTATTAATCTTCGGCTTTTTGTGTTTTTTGTGACATTTAAAACATGCATGACCCAGCTTACGACAAAAGGAATAAACCTCTGGGATGCCATAGTAGTTAATTTTCTGCCAAAATCCATCAGAGCCACACCCTATCCATATCCTGTCCGGTCTTTGGTTTTTAATATCTTACTCTATACACACAAAAGCTTCATTGGTTTGTGTGAGAGCCAAGGTAGGTTCATAGATTCTAAGGACATGAACAGGGTCTCCAGCTATTGACTTCAAGAAATCTTCATAGTAATAGTTCACAGGAAGCATCGGCAGACCAATCCAAATGGGCATAACAGTTGGATCAGCATTGAAATCAAATTTTGGATCCCATTTGAAAAACCTATACAGCAGACCTTTGAGGTAAAGGTTCCTGCGCATGATGGCCTTCAAGTAGTCATCCTCCTCATCAAAGCACAACAACAAGTGGCGATGATTAAGAACACTGACTATGAAGTCCCTTTAAGAGATAGTCGTTGAGAAAGCACTGATTTGAATTCCGGGAAGGAACATCTACCATAAGCACACCGAACAATCAAGGCTAGTTTGAAGTTTTGGATGGAGTTACTCACCTCTTCTCGAGAAAAAAATACAGCAAGTTCTCCGAAATCAGTGAAGCTTGGATGCTTGATCCCAATGCTTATGGATGGAGGCGGTTTGGTTGCTGATATGATTTGAGCATAGGACTGTCGTCTTGGAGAGACACCACCCACAGCAGTGCCATGTAGACCTTTCACAACTGGAGCAACCATGGCAGAGGTCATAGCGCCCCCGCCAGCCCCCAAGGCCGGCGGCGAGCAGAGAGAACAAACTGAGAACCCCAAAAACCCAACGCTTCTCTCTCTAAAATCTAGAGAGAGGAAAAAATTGTCATATTAAAGCCTATTTTATATATACTTGTCTATGTTTTCTTGCGATGATTTGGAACACCGTTACCGATGCTCCACTGTTCTAGAATTCCTCTAAAATGTCGAGCACTTATTTCTACATATACACTTTCTCTTGACTTGGACGAACTCTCTGTCGGATACTCCTTCTGCCAGACTAGTGAATCCTTGTTCAAGGCCTCCAAAAGTCTCCTCTGTCTATGGGTTCCCACATGGCCGACGAGCTGGTTGTACCCTAACACCTATGATACCCTTTAGGGATCAACATGATCCAAACGGCTATTAGAAGTTCACTCTTATCTTGAATCACGCCAGACCCCTGGACCTGTGCATAACATGGCCAGTGGAAAGGTAGTGAATTCCACATGACTGCCAACACCGTGTGCACGTGTTGTGCAACTGTTACTATCGCCTGTTTACTCGACGTGTTACATGCAATGTTCCTTAGTTCTCATCTACACTCTACTCGCTCGTCTATTAACGTTCACTCTACTATCTCGTCTATTCATCTAGTACACTCTTGGTACCCTTTGAGCTTTGTGGCTCCTACTGTATTGTACCGTTCTTGACTGTCTAGCAATAACATGGGTCTTATGACCTACTGGACTTGAATGCATACTGTTGAGGGCACGAAGAGTGTCCGAGGGGCTCCAATCTAGTCCTAGGGGCGGAGAGCCACCCAAAAATACTGCAGGGGCTAATGACAGTGTTTGCATTTGCACCGGTTGTGACTGATTATTCTAAATTAGCTAGACATTTGACTGTTATACTGTTACTGTTAGTCTATTGGCTCAGACGTACTGCACTATTACTGTGCCACCACTGACTGTTACTGAACTGTTACTGTCATGTTATTGAGCGACTATTTCCATACTCTCTTGTTGCACTGCTATTGTTCAACTACTTTCTCTCATTGCCCTTTAACAACAAAGTTCTATGTTCTCTCTCAGCTATCTACGGATAACCAAAGTGCAATACTATTTCGATTCACGAAAGTTAATCAAAAGTGCTATACTATCTCGATTAAAGAAAATCAGTCAAAGTGCAATTTACTCTCTATATGTCCAACTACTATCTCTCTCCTTGCTATACATGTCACTTGCTATTTCTTGACAATGACGTTATTTGCTATTGTGTTATTGTTTCTATCGTGACTTGACTTTAATCATCGTGCTATACTTGATTCATCTGCTATTTGAACCATGTTACTTATGTTATTACTTTCTCGACTTTACATGACTCTATCTATCATTAGTTACTCTGCCATTTAAAATATTAATCATTTAAAGCCTGCTTGATCCTGACATTTAAGTCGTACTGGGCGTTATCGCTCACCCTTCGTTATTTGTTATTGTGTCTCAGGTAAGTTGGATAAAGGCGTTACACACACCAATGGGACGGGACCAGAGTGGTGAGCGACCTGGAGTCAGTTGATGAAGTTACCCTAGTACCATGGAGTCTAATAGTCATTGCTTTAGATTTCTTTCTAATGTAGTGATGTTAATGAGCCTTGTGCATGGCTCTGAATTAGTGGTTGTAATAGTCTTAGTGATTTTATAATGAAATCAAGAGTTATTCCAATTATTATTCATTAGATGCTCTGATGTTTGCGTCTGTATGCACAATTTATGTTACCATACTTGTTGCTCACGTTTCCTCCGATTTATTCCGCTACTAAATTGGAGGGGCGTGACAGTTGGTATCAGTGCCTAGGATGTCCTTATTAGGATATTTAAGTCTAGGGATGTTCTAGGTGAACTGTCATGACATGTGTCTAAGTCAACCACCATACTTATGTGAGAATTGGGTAGAACCATGTTTAAGACCTAAATATATTTATATATATATATATATATATCTATGTAACACTTAGTAATACTTTAGCATCCAAAGTCTAAAAAGTAATAAATTAAATGTTATTGCTCGCAGGAGACTAGAGGAGATGGCTGGCGAGCATGCACAAATGCACGAATTACAACAGACTGTACAGAGGTTAACTCAAGCCCTTAACAATGTGATCCAAGCAGGAGCAAGAAATGGGGCAGGGGACTTATATGGGAACTTTCAACAAATAAACCCCCCTAGGTTTAATGGAACTCTGGATCCCGACGAAGCTGAAAATTTGGTGAAGGTGATGGAACGAATCTTTAGAGTTATGCAATGTTCAGAGCAGGAGAAAGTCCTTCTAGCAACCTTCCAGTTGGACTGCGATTCTAGAGCCTGGTGGGAAGCTGCCAGTCGACAACTACCCAACATAAACATAGAGTGGGATGATTTTTTAGAACTCTTCAACACCAAATATTTTTCCGAGAGGATTCGTGAGAAGAAGGCAAATGAATTCGCAAATTTAAAACAATGAATGGTGTTTGTAGCAGAATATGAAGCACAATTTGAAAGACTAGCACAATATGCACCACATTTGGTCAGTACGGAAAAGATGAAGGCAAAGAGATTCTTAGAAGGGTTGAGACCTGTGTACTGGGAAAAGTTGGCTCCACTAGTCATTGAAGTATATTCAGTCATGGTATTGAGAGCTCAATTAGTAGAGGACACCATGGAACTTCTTGAAAAGATCCATAAGAAGAAGATGTTGAAAAAGGAACGTGCTACTCATTCCAATGATAATAAAGGAAGAAATATAGTAGATAGCAAGAGAATTAAAGGGGAAGTGAAGCAGAAGGAAGTCTGTGAATTTTGTGAAAGCCAGGGCATCAGATAGATAATTGTTGGAAGACATTGGGCAGATGCTTGCGATGTGGAAGTCAACAACATCGAGTCATCGATTGTCCAACAAAGAAGAACCAAACTCCATGCCAAGAACAATTGCAAGCCCTTGTGGATATAAATCATGCCAATGAAGGTGGACAAGATATCATCACTAAACTCTTAGTTAATTTCATATTATTTTCATGATAACAAAGCCCTAAGTGGGGGAGATGATGGAATGAAAATTCCGAGTAAATTGGTAGTCGCATCATATCATATGAATTTGGGGACCAAATTCTTTTAAGTGGGGGAGGATGTAGCACCCCGAAAAATTCATTAATATGAAAATATAGATAAATTGAAATTTTATCAATTAATAAATTCAAAACTAGTTAAAAGGGTACGCATCACTATTGCATGCGTATAAATCCATATAAAAATAAAAATAGTTGTTATACTTTAAACGATATTCTCTAATGACCCATTAAGGAATTGGGAATAGAAAAATCATTTGGACCAAGTTTTAGGATTTATATGACTTATTATGGTAATTAAGGAATAAGTCAGAAAACCCGTTATTTTATGAACCAAAGTGAATTAAATATTAAAATAAAATTATGGGTAGACTCCAACGATATGTATTGGTAGTCCATCATAAGAATTTGGATCAATGGACCTCTCATAGTCCATGAATAAATTCAAGTAAAAAAGGTAATAAAATTCTGTAACTCTATTATTCCCTAATTAAAAAGGGAAATCCCATAAGAAAAATTCCAATAAATAATGGGCTTTGTTAAATGGACCATATAAAATTTATTGGGCCAAAATAGGGATTTTTAAAAGAAGGATAATAGGAAAATACCCTAAATTCGTAACTTAAATATTACCTAAATAGAAAAGGGGTATTAAAGTATTAAAATAAGTAGTTTGTGTTGGAATTGGATTTCTAAACTTACCCTATGGCTTGGCCACGAATTTAGCTCCCATCCTAACCCAAATAGGAAGTGGAAAGCTTGGAAGGAGGCTAAGAAATAGGAAATTCGGAATTTAATGGGGGTTAGAGTCCTATTAGGAAATAACAACTCAACAAACATAAATACTCTCTTAATCACTACAAGGCCAGCCCTAGCTCGTAGTCAAGGCTTGCTAAACAAGGATAGGAGGCCAAGGAGGATGGTAATTTGTGGGGAGAAGGCTTCATCAAGCTTCATCCCGAGTTCCTCAAGTTCTAGCCCTAGAAGAGGAAATCGAGTAAAGGTAGGCATTCTCACGAGCAACATCTAATTAAATTCGTCTGTAGATTGTTCCA
Organism: Colocasia esculenta; assembly: GCA_014218235.1. Taxonomy (NCBI): domain Eukaryota; kingdom Viridiplantae; phylum Streptophyta; class Magnoliopsida; order Alismatales; family Araceae; genus Colocasia; species Colocasia esculenta. The sequence continues at coordinate 14,707 of JACBKR010003768.1, forward strand.
TGCATCAGGAACAAAACCCCTTTCGTTTCATAATTTTTTGTTCACCCAATCTTTTGTTCTTAATTTTTGATGTTCTGTAAACTCCATGACCCTGAACCCTCTTGTCAAATTCATATCTCCATATATACTCATTCTCATGCCACAAAAATTTTACTAGAGATACTGATGATTGTTAAGCTTCTTTTGCCCCTGAAAGCCCTAATTTTCATCCACCCTACTTCACAAATTTATTCTTGCATCTTGACTATTCACTGTTTCATGTTATTCTTGAATACTCATGACTAAAGCATGTCAAAACCATGTATGTCTACAAATTCCTATTTACTATAAGTACTCTCGCATGTCTGGATCAGTTTACAAGTGATTTTGTAATTTTTCTTCGACTATACATTTATTTATGAATTTTTGAATCACCTTGTATCAAATTATAGAAATCTGGCCCGCAATCCTATAGCACCCAGGAAATTTTAATTATATAAAAATTTAAATAAATGAAAATAAATAATTTCCATAATACAAGAGTATTTAAAACATACGTATCATTATCGTATGTGCCAAAACATATCGAAAAATTCTATAAAAATTATAAATCAACCCTAAACATTATTACTAAATGTTCCACAAAGAAATTTGTGCCAAGAAAAATTGTATTAGCCAAGTTTAAAGTGTTTTACGACTTATTATCATAATTCATAAATAAGTCGTCAAATCATTATCACACGTACTTAGATGAGTCAGAAAATTAAATAAAAATCATATATGGACTTCAAATAATATCCTCTAACGACCCATCAAGAAATTTGGGTCAATAAAAATCATTTAGGCTAGGTTTAAGAGTTATTGTGACCGATTATCTAAATTAGGAAACAAGTCGGAAAACTGTTAACACGGAAATACGACGCAACCATAAATTAAATAAAAATGTTGGAGAGACTTCTAACATTATATATTATGACCCAATATCTTAATTGGGCCAATGGACCACATATGACCCAAAAATCAAATGAAGCAAGAAAATGCATAGAAATTCGTAACTCTAAATAGGCTGAAATTAGAAAGAGGCAATTTGAGTTGAATTGGGATGCAATCATGCATTCTTGGCAACCCAAATTCTTGCCTAACTATGGTGGGAGATTTCCTAAAGCCTCACACACTCAAAGGGAGGAAGAAATCCTCAAAAGTATGAAACTAACATGTCAAAACTGCAATTTGGCTTTCTAGTCATAATAGGACTCCTAAACACCATGGTGGCTTAAATACTCTTCACCAAACCTTAGGGACGAGTTTTAGAACTTGCTAGGGTCGTGTGGAGGAGCTCTTGGTGGCTGAGGAGCTGTGGAACGACCACAAGAAGCTCATCTTCTTCCCCTTCTCGTCTGCTGCGACCTGCACAAACCGTCCACTTGAGATAGACCAAAGGTGAGTCAAACCATAACCAAACCTTGAAAGGCCTATACCCCTGGAAAGAGGGTCAAGTCTACGTTCTAACCCAAGTGGAATGCCCAAATTCCACGAAGTATACACGGAGTATTAAGCATTTTCCTCCAAGTGGTCTGAATATAGGGTTTCTAGACAAATGGGACTTCTTCAACCCTGAAGGTAGGTTTTCTAGGGCCAAACCTTAACATATCCTATACCAATGGGTATAGAATCAAGTTAACTTTCATTTCCCACTGGTTTCATCTAATTCCAATGAGTAGATTTTGAGTTATAAGCATTTTCCCCAAGTCGCGCACTATAAGGGATTTTTCTGTTCTTTATATATTGCATGCGATTTGAGACCGAATTAGAGCAAACTCACAACATGAAAGTTTTTCTACTAGTTATCATAGTCATATCTTGTGTTGAACAAATGTCTAAATGTCATTAATTAGAGAGTTATAAGCATGATAATAGGGTCTCTGCATGACACTATGTTTTCGGGTTGCACTTGGTTTTATATTTGTGTTGGACTTGATTAAATCCTATTGAAACCATCATGGTTTTCTAATTCCGATTTACTGGAAGCACCCTTGCATATCTAGGTTGGTTTAAAACTAGTTTCATTATTTTTCATGCACTGTACAATTTGTTCTTAATTTTAGAACAACCCTGTGTCAAAACAGGGAAAGTCTGGTCTGCAATCCAAAGCACTGTCCTTTCTTTGTCGGATTCAGGCGCAGACCTTGTGAACACGACGGCCCGATCGGCCGCATTCTGAGGTCTTATCGTGACAGCAAACCCGTCGCGTTCTGAACGCGACAAGCGCCCCGTCGCTATCTCTCTGCCTGTTCTGGCTACCTTGTCGCGTTCTTCACATCCCCTTGTCGCGTTCTGATCTGACCCCATCGCGACCTTTACAAGTGTCCGTCGCGATCTCAGGATTTTTACATGAAACCACTTATTTTCTTGCAAATCTTACGGCTATACCTGAGGTCTGTTTACATATGATATTTAGCGTGTAATTCACATGTCATAGGTCTGATCATTGCATGATGGTTATTTTAATGGCATAAAAGTGGTTAACCCATTTAAAAGTTTTAATTACATGAACATTATTCTAATTGCTTTCTTAATGACGTGACCATTCATGTAACTTTTGATTCACACTTTGTACTATTCTAGCTTCTTAAAATGATAAATTGTTATCATAAAATCTTGCAATCCATGTTTAGTTAAGTGCATAGTTTCACGTCATGCCATCATGTTAAGTGCTTTCCGTGAGTTTGAGACCGATGGTTTGTGAATTGACACGCGTACATCACTACACACTTGCACTACTAGGCAGCCCTTTCTTGGGGATTTGGAAACTCTCTACCGGTCATTCTGAATCGGTAGACTAGTGACCTTTTCTCCAAGGCCTCCGTAAATCTCATCTGACCATGGATTCCCACATGGCCGACGAGTTGGTTGTACTATTGAGGTTCCCTGGAGATAGTGTGCACTTCCTTTCTCATCTTGTTCTCGTGAGTGTGATCTACAATCTAGACTAAAGCCATTAATGTAAAGATTAAACTATAGTATAAATCGTACCGTTATGCTGCCGAATTTATCTCTTGACCAATGTTATCATGAAATCATGTTCAATTACTTATTACTTGTTACCATCATCATCATGAACATGACGTTACACATGCTACATTTTGAAACTCTCACTGGCCATTATTAATGACTGTGGGTATCTACATTTACAATTTTACATGAGATGCTGACCGGGCACGTCGAGTGTTCAAGGGCTCCAGTTTAGCCCCAATGATGGAGAGTCATAAATATACTATTAACCATGGGGTATAATGATTACTGGCGTTGCATCTGCGCTGGGAGTCTTGCTTGCTTGTTGAATGATAGATACAATAACCACATACATGTGTCCTGGTGTACATTCTTGATGGATCTTTTCTTGGTGTACATTAGTGTCTACGTGCCTCATTAGTGTTACATGATCGTGCTCGTGCGTGCTTACTTGCTTGCGTGATATGGCCATCCTGCATTTATGTAATTTACATGATATCTTGCGTGCTTGTTACAAACCTCACTCTTGACAATATATTGCTTGTTATATTCTTGCTCTATCACAATCACTCTCTCTCTAGCTTGTTCATGTATCATGTTTTAATGAGTTTTAATCGTACATGCATATCATGACATTCATCGTGCGTACCTAGTTCTAAATTGCTAATCACTTATATCATTGCTCGCACATTGAGATATAAATCCTATTGGGCTAGTTTGCTCATCTCCTACTTTTATCCAATCTAGGTGATTATGAAGTTCAAGAGGAAGATCAAGTCGAGGATGCGAATGCATCCGAGTGATGAGCATTCCAACTATTAGTCTAGTAACAGTAGTTTGCTTGAGCGTTAGATTCATGCAATAGGAAGTGAGGAATAAAAGTGTAATTTCCCTTTATTTGAGTCTTAGTCCTATAATAGTTTCCATACAATAAGTTGAGATTTGAATACAATTTTTATTGAGTTCAACATTTGGGCCCTATTATGATGTTGTATTGATACACATTTAGTGCGTGCTAGCTAGAGGCTTATTTGCCGACTGTTCACGTCTCGGGTTATCGTCTCGAATTATTTCTGAATTATTATTATTATCCGCTGTGTAATTCTCGGGATGTGACAGTTTAGTGGTATCAGAGACTAGGAATACCAAATAGGATATATGTCTCAGGATTAGGAGATACCTTTGGAACCTAGGTCATGGAAATTAAATACAATACCTGGTGAGAATGGGTAGAGACTGGGAATATGTTAGCAAGAATTAAACACTCCTACCCATTGACTCTGATAATGTATCTAGAGACATTAATTGGTTTCCATCCTTTTCTCAGGAACCCTTATAACTCTTGCACTCAATTGTAATGGCTCGCAACCAATGGCAAGCTATGCAAGAAACAGTAGCTGGATTGACTCAGGCCCTGCAAAATGTGGTTCAGGCTGGAAATCAGGCTGTTGCAGTTAGAAATGGAGCCGGTGATCTGCACCGTAATTTTAGGAGTTTGAACCCTCCTCGTTTCTCTAGATCCCCTGATCCGGACGAAGTAGAGAACTGGCAGGAGGAGATAGAAAAGATCTTCCAAGTCATGCAATGCACCAACATGGAAAAGGTGGTACTGGCCACTTTTCAATTCAATAAGGATGCCCGAGCATGGTGGAAGGCCACATCGGCCCACCTGCCTAATGTTGGCGAACTGGAGTGGGCCGGATTCCTGGAGATATTCCGGGGAAACTACTTCTCTGAGAGACTCAAGGAGAAGAAGGTGGCAGAGTTTGTCGCACTAAAACAGAAAGGAATGTCCATGTTTGAGTATGAGGCTCAGTTCACGCGTCTTGCTGTGTATGCCCCACACTTGGTAGGAACTGAAAGACTTAAGGCAAATCGGTTCATGGATGGGCTCAGGCCCATGTTCATTGAAAGGCTCGAACCACACAACATTCAAACTTACACTGAGATAGTCCAAAGAGCTCAGCTGGTAGAAGACACCATGGCCAAGTTAGAGGGCATGAGGGGCAAGGACAACTCCAAGCCAGTCTTTGTCAAGAAGGGAGCATCTAATATTGCTCCAACTTTTCGTAACAACAACGTCAACAACAACAACAAGAGGTCGAATGTCGAAAGAGATGTTACTGGAGAAAAGAGAGTCAAAGTGGAAGGTAGGCAGTTGGTTGAAAATTACAAATTATGTGATAAACCAGGGCACCGAGCTGAAGAATGCTGGAAGAAGCTCGGGGCATGCTTGAGATGTGGTGGTCACCGTATTCCTGACTGTCCAATGATGAAGGACCAACCAGAGAAAGCCCCGAATGTACCACGACGTCAAGGACGCCTTAATGCTGTCTAGAAGCTGACCTACTCGAGGAAGGGGGAATGGTGGAAGGTACCATTTTCATACACTCGCAACCTGCATTTGTGCTTATTGATACTGGAGCTGCATATTCATTTATTTCCACCACATTTGCTGCAACTCTACCTGTCAAACCTGTACCCTTGAAATCCAAGATCACTGTAGCCTCTCCACTAGGCTCAGAATCTGAACTCACTCACTACTTGCCGAAATGTGAAACTATAATTGGAGGACACAATCTCCCTGCCGACCTTATCTGTTTAGACATGAAGGGTTATGATGCCATTTTGGGTGTCGATTGGCTAATTGAATATGATGCCGATGTAAGCTGTCGCCATAGGAGGATCACTTTTAAAAGACCAAACCTTCCAACTCTATCACTACTTGGCACCCGTTATCACAAACACCCTATCTTGATATCCTCCCTAAAGGCCTCTAAGCTGATCAACTAGGGTTGTGATGCTTTTCTGGTTTCCGTCTTGGCAACTGAAAAGAAGAAACCAACCCTAGAAGACATTCAATAGCCAGGACTATCCTGATGTATTTCCAGGGGAATTACTTGGTATACCACCTGAGCAGGAGGTAAACTTCACCATTGAGTTACTCCCTAGGGCAGCCCCTGTTTCAAAGGCTCTGTATCGCATGTCCCTTGTTGAATTGCAGGAGTTGAAAAGACAGATCCAAGAATTGCTAGACCAGGGTTTTATCAGGTCTAGCACATCCCTATGGGGAGCGCCAGTGCTATTTGTCAGAAAGAAGGATGGGATAATAAGGATATGCATTGATTACCGTCAGTTAAACCAGTTGACAATAAAGAATAAGTATCCATTGCCCCGCATCGATGAGCCGTTTGACCAGATCTCCAGTGCACAATATTTCTCCAACATAGATCTAAGATCAGGCTACCATTAACTAAGAATAGAGGAGGATATTCACAAGTCTGCATTCCGGAGTAGATATGGTCACTATGAGTTCGTGGTCATGTAGTTTGGTTTAACAAATGCTCCAGCGGCTTTCATGCAATTTATGAACAATATTTATAGGCCATACTTGGACCAGTTTATAGTGGTGTTCATTGATGACATCCTTATTTACTCCAAATCCAAAGAAGAACATGAGGAACACTTGAAGGTTGCTCTGCAAGTACTCAGAGATAATCAACTCTATGCTAAACTTAGTAAGTGTGAATTCTGGATGGAGGAAGTGTCTTTCCTTGGTCACATCATATCCAAGGAGGGAATCTCTGTGGATCCATCTAAGGTGGAGGCGGTAAAGAACTGGGAAAGACCGACAACTGTGACGGAGATTAGGAGCTTTCTGGGTTTAGCCGGTTATTATCGTCGCTTCATTAAAGATTTCTAAAAGATAGTTGTACCATTGACCAGGCTTACCAGGAAGGAGAATCCATTTGCATGGACTGATGATTGTGAAGAAAGTTTCAAGGCATTGAAAGGGCACCTTACCTCGGCACCCGTACTGACACTGTCAGTTGCTGGGGGTAGTTTTGAAGTATACACCAATGCATCCGCGATTGGCCTAGGCTGTGTGCTGATGCAAAATGGGAATGTTATATGCTATGCGTCTAGACAATTGAAGAAGCACGAGGATAATTATCCTATACATGATCTGGAGTTAGCTGCTGTAGTCTTCGCCATGAAGATATGACGTCATTATCTATATGGTGAGAAATTCATTGTGTTTTCATACCATAAAAGCTTGAAGTATCTGTTTTCTCAGTAGGACTTGAATATGAGACAGCGGAGGTGGTTGGAGTATCTCAAATACTTCGACTTCACGATCCAATACCATCCAGGAAAAGCAAATGCTGTGGCGGATGCTCTAAGTAGAAAGCCAATGATCACATTGTCAAGTTTAATGGTGGACGAATGGAAGTTATTAGAAGACTTCGCCAAGTTAAATATTGATGCTGACATCAAAGAGAAGGGATGCCTTGTTGCTAGTGTTAGAGCACAACCTACACTATTGGAGGACATCACAACACTCCAAGACAATGACCCTGTACTTGTGGAGATTAAGGCTAATCTAGACCAGAGGCCGGATTTCTCATTAACTGAAGATGGAAGACTATTGTTCCGGGATCGAGTCTGTGTACCAGACCATGCGGAGACAATGAAAATGATTATGGATGAGGCTCACAAGACCATGTATACCATTCATCCTGGAACTACCAAAATGTATCAAGATTTGAAAAGAAGCTTTTGGTGGCCAAATATGAAGAGAGAGGTGGCGGAATATGTCACCCGATGCTTAACATGTCAAAAGGTCAAGGCGGAACACTTGCGACCCACAGGTAAACTCAAACCCCTAGAAATCCCGACATGGAAATGGGAAGGTATAGGGATGGACTTTATTTTCGGACTACCCAAATCTAGAGGTTGATTCAATGGTATCTGGGTTATTGTCGACCGCTTAACTAAGTCAGCTCACTTCTTGCCTGTGAAGAATAAGTGGTCAGTGTTGGCCCTTTTGGTACGGCAGCAAGCTAACCTAGAGGGGGGGTGAATAGGTTTTCTGAGATCTGAAATAGAAACTTAAACACAGAAATTAACACTTGAAGGTTTGGTTAGTTTAGTGCGATGAAGAGTAGCAGTGCGGAAGCAAATAAACAATCACACAAATAACACAAGAGATTTATCCTGGTTCGGCCCTTCCCACATGGAAGTCCTACGTCCAGTCCCCAAGCAACCTCTTGGGATTTCACTAACCAAGGGCACAGTCCCCCTTAAGGACACTACAACACCCAGCACCCCAGCTGGTCTTCTTCTCTTTCCCGGCAAGAAGGCAGCCCACTTCTCTTACAGGTAAAGAAGCCAACCTCCTGGTACAAACCCCAGTGCGGTTCTGCTAGACACAAACCCCTAGCTGGGTTCTACACTGTATACAGTCCTACAGCTGGACAGAAGTCTTTCTTAGAAAAGAAAGAACAAAGCTGAGAGTTGGAACAAATAAAAACCAACTACAAGAACTCTCAGCAAAAGACTCTCTCCCCCAGATTTACAAGATGCACAGAGAGAGAGAGAAGAGAGGAGAAGGAGCTTGAATGCTTCAGTGCTTCAGATGCTTGAACACTTCTTCTTGGGCTCAGGCTCTTTCTCTCTTTTTCTTTGAGTGTATTTGGAGTTCAGGTTCCTCACTGGTTGTACACTCATTCAAAAGATCTTCAGAAAAGCTCTATATATTCTTCAGCCATGCTTCATCTTTTATATGAGCAGCTTTGAATAAATCCGTTGGAGTTCTAGCCGTTGCTCATCTTCTCTTTCTTCTGATAATTTGTGGTCTACGAGGTCTGCAAGCATAGAAAAAAGTGTTTAGATAAAATAGTGTTTCTGTCAAAAAGGCTCATACCTTTATGTTTCCTGATGCCACCCAGAAGTGGTAAGTAATCTCTCTTTTGTTGGCAAGAGAGAAGAGATCTAGAAAGATAAGCAAAAAGATCTTCTGTCAGAAAGATAGAGGATTACGCAAATCAAGAATATTGACTTTTTCACTAGATGCCAAAAGGCACTTTGAAATATAAAGGAAATCTATGTTTTACAAAGAAGTCTGTGTTTTACAAAGGAATCCATGTTTCACTTATCAAATCCTTATGAGAGTTACAAAGGAATCCATGTTTTTACAAAGGAATCCATGTTTTTACAAAGGAGTCTGTGTTTTACAAAGGAATCCATGTTTCACTTATCAAATCCTTATGAGAGTTACAAAGGAATCCATGTTTTTACAAAGGAGTCTATGTTTTACAAAGGAATCCATGTTTTTACAAAGGAATCCATGTTTTTACAAAGGAGTCTGTGTGAGTTACAAAGGAATCCTTATGAGAGTCACTTATCGAATCCTTATGAGAGCGAATCGTTATGAGAGCAAATCGATGTGGAGTCACTTATCAAATCGTTATGGGACCAAATCGATGTGAAAGTCACTTATCAAATCGTTATGGGACCAAATCGATGTGGAGCCACTTATCAAATCGTTATGGGACCAAATCGATATGAGAGTCACTTATCAAATCGTTATGGGACCAAATCGATGTGAGAGTGAATCCTTATAGCAGTGAATCTTATGAGAGTGAATCCTTATGACAGTGAATCCTTATAGCAGTGAATCCTTATGAGAGTGAATCCTTATAGCAGTGAATCCTTATGAGAGTGAATCCTTATGACAGTGAATCCTTATGTCACTTTGCGAACTGAAATCCATATATATATTGAATGGAATCCATTTATCTGTTTAGTGCAAATCATTATAGAATAATGTCATAAAATTATATTTATTAGAAAAATCATGATATTTAATTTATTATTAGAAAAATCATGCTAATAAATACATTTAATATTCAATTAATCATGTAAATTTATATTTATTAAGAAAAACATAATATTAAATATTTTTAATAATAATTAATTAAACATAAATTTTATTATCACCAAAATAAAAAGGTAAAATATAAGAGTGGTTCAACAATCTCCCCCTTTTTGGTGATGACAAAATTTATGAGAATTTTCTGACAAAATATGTAAAGCATAGAAAATACAGAAAATTCACAGATAAAGCATACCATGCATACTCTCCCCCTTTTTGTCACAAACCAAAAAGGAAGGTTCTTACCATTGCATTCTCCCCTTTGTGAAAGAAATTCTTACCATTGAGGGGTTCAACAATGATTGACATAAATGAATAACTCCCCCTTAGTCTGTGCTCCCCCTGAGTGAGAGACTCCACCTGAATGAAACTTGTAAATAATTATTAGTAATGAAGACCAATTCAATTTTTGTGACTACTCTTTCTTCAGATGTGATTTGAATGAAGAGTCTGCAGTCACTCCTGCCTTGAGCATCCTTGGTTTTTGATGCTCCAAGGCTAACCTGCAAATAAACTACTCAGAAGTAGGTACCCAAATCTTTTTGGGTCCTTGATGATTAGATGCATAAAAATAGCCTTTAGGTATCCAAACTAGGTGCTTAGTTGTGCAGGTGTTCACAGTGTGTCCTAGTTTATTGCAATGAGAGCAGCAATGAATATAATTTGTTTTGCAGTTCTTATTGCCTTTGTGATGCATGATTTGAACATAATTTTTAGAAACCTTTTTCTTTTGATAAAGCTTGGTTGTTTCAGGTTCCTTTTTCTGAGGCATTTTGGTTTCTTTTACAAATTTTGGTAAAGGATATTTTCCTGAGTTTATTACTTGTTTTCCTTTTTCTGGAGGTGTATAACCAAGCCCTTGTTTGTCATTTCCAGATTTTGATCCTTTTAAGCATAGGGCTAGAGATGTTTTTCCTTTAGTTAATTTCCTAACTGATTCTTTTAAATAAAAATTTTCTTCAGTTAGAGTTTTCACTTTTTCTTCCAACTCTACTTTTTCATTATCCGTGCTCCTTAAATTTTCATTCAAAAGAGAATATTATCTTTACTATCCTTTAATTGTTTTTCTAGTTGCTCCAATTCGGATTTAAGATCCGAATTGGTGTTTTCTAAGCAAATAGTGTTGTTTTTTAGATTCTTTAATTCTTTTACAACATTTTTATGTTTTTCATATAGTTCATTAAATACTTCTTCTAAGTCTTCAGATTCTGATCCTGAATCTGTGCAAGAATCAAAAGATGAGTTAGGATGTACCTCCTCATCTAGTCCTACCATGAGGGCTAGATTTACCTGCTCTTTCTCTGATTCTGAGCTTGATGATTCTGAGCATGTGGTCTCTTCATTTTCCCAAGCAGCCGCCATAGCTTTTCTTTTGAATTTCTTGTGCTTCTTTTTGGACTTTTCTGGTTGACCAATCTTCTTTAGTTTAGGACAATCTGGTCTTAGATGTCCAGGTTTTCTGCATTCATAGCAGACTGGTTCTTTTTCTTTCTCTCTTTCTTTTGAAACCTTCTTGATCCATTTTTCTTCTTCTTGAGAATTTTCTGAAGCTTGGACAGTACTTCATCTACGTCACTGTCTTCAGAATCTGCATTTTTGGAGCTAGAAGAAGAAGTGGAAGGAGCAGCTACAACCTTAAGAGCATTAGTACATTTCTTCTTAGATGAGCTTTCAGACAATCGCTCCATATTTATTTCATGTGCCATGAGAGAACCTATTAAATTATCAATTGACAATTTGGTTAAATCATGGGCCTCTTCAATAGCAGTCACTTTAGGTGTCCAAGAATAGTTAAGGACCTAAGTATTTTTCTAACAGTTTCCTCATCAGAAAGATTTTTACCAAGAGAGCTTAGACCAACTACTATACTTGAAAATCTATTATACATTGAGTGATATTTTCATTTGGAAACATTTTAAATTGCTCATATTGTGAGACAAGAATATCTATTCTAGTTTGTTTTACTTTATCTGTTCCTTCATAAGTTATCTGCAGTTTATCCCATATCTCTTTAGCAGATTTACATGTAGATACTCTACTAAATTCTTTTTTGGATAAAGCACAACATAAATAGTTCTTAGCTTTAAAGTTTAAAGATAGTTTATTTTTATCAGTTATTGTAATAGCAGTAGTGCCTAGAACAGGAACAACAACAAAATCACCTACCTCTATTACCTGCCACAGATCGAAGTCTGTGCCTCGAATGAAGCATTCCATTCGCATCTTCCAATATTGGTAGTCCTCTCCATCAAAGAATGGAGGTCTGGTGACTGATTGACCTTCAACATATCCTTGAGCTGCCATGGATCTTTACTCTAAGATCGTTGGATCTTCTTTGAATGATCAGAGACCTGCTCTGATACCACTTGTTAGCCCTTTTGGTACGGCAGCAAGCTAACCTAGAGGGGGGGTGAATAGGTTTTCTGAGATCTGAAATAGAAACTTAAACACAGAAATTAACACTTGAAGGTTTGGTTAGTTTAGTGCGATGAGAGTAGCAGTGCGGAAGCAAATAAACAATCACACAAATAACACAAGAGATTTATCCTGGTTCGGCCCTTCCCACATGGAAGTCCTACGTCCAGTCCCCAGCAACCTCTTGGGATTTCACTAACCAAGGGCACAGTCCCCCTTAAGGACACTACAACACCCAGCACCCCAGCTGGTCTTCTTCTCTTTCCCGGGCAAGAAGGCAGCCCACTTCTCTTACAGGTAAAGAAGCCAACCTCCTGGTACAAACCCCAGTGCGGTTCTGCTAGACACAAACCCCTAGCTGGGTTCTACACTGTATACAGTCCTACAGCTGGACAGAAGTCTTTCTTAGAAAAGAAAGAACAAAGCTGAGAGTTGGAACAAATAAAAACCAACTACAAGAACTCTCAGCAAAAGACTCTCTCCCCCAGATTTACAAGATGCACAGAGAGAGAGAGAGAAGAGAGGAGAAGGAGCTTGAATGCTTCAGTGCTTCAGATGCTTGAACACTTCTTCTTGGGCTCAGGCTCTTTCTCTCTTTTTCTTTGAGTGTATTTGGAGTTCAGGTTCCTCACTGGTTGTACACTCATTCAAAAGATCTTCAGAAAAGCTCTATATATTCTTCAGCCATGCTTCATCTTTTATATGAGCAGCTTTGAATAAAT
>JACBKR010003769.1:0-27472 GCA_014218235.1 Colocasia esculenta
CTTTTTAGATGTTTGATTGGATTCCTATTCTTACTGCATGCAGCATAGATACCCATCCATAATAGAAATGGGTAACATGTTGCGTTTATGTGTGTCTGCCACCCCTTAATCGGTCGGGAGAGGTTACACCAAAAGAGGTGTTATTAGAGCATGGTTATGGGATTGGGCTTATTTGTAACCAATCACTTAATAAAATGTTAATAAGAGCAACTGCATGGTTGACTCCTTATCTCCATGATTATATATTTTGGTGATAATAAAACTTATCAGAATATATTTACCTTATTATCTTTTTGGTTAAGTCTGTCAACAGGAGACTCAAAGGAAATAAATTACTTCAAGGATCATCATTGTATGTATTCCAGTATTCTAAGCTCATTAGATGGTGTTCAATTGTGTAAGGCCATGGCCCTTATTAGATCCTTAATGGGCCTTCTTCCGAAATAGTGATGGTTGATGTCAATGGGGCTTGACGTCAACAATGGGTTGGCGTCATACAGTTGTGCTATCTACTGGTCTTTACAGCAGGGTATGTGACATTTAACAGGGTTTTTGGAATCTTCAGAGTGTTGAACTTGATGGAAATTGATGTTGACGTCATGTTCTTGGCGGTGTGGTTGACGACACCAAGGTTGATGTCAACTTCCCCTCTTCCACCCCCACCCTCACCTCCTTCTTACTCCACTACTTCATGCGACCGACGAAGCTCGTCGGGGATATCATGGTGCTCGTGGCGGCTTCGGACCGAGCGAGAAGACTGGCGGATTAGGAGATTTACCTCGTGGGGTGTGCAAGGGCGACGACACGATTTGACGTTTTCTTGGGGTTTTTTTCAGTGTCTTGAGGTAGGGATTTACCCCCTTGACTCCCCATGAAAACTACTTTGTGTTGTTGAGTGTAGCACCCCGGAAATTTTAAATACATAAAAAATTCAAATAAAGGAATATAAATATTTTCAATAATGTCAGAGTATTTAAAACATATGTATCATATTGTATGTGCTAAAAACACATTGGAAAATTCCGTAAAAATTATAAATCAACCCCACACATTACTCCTAAATGTCCCACAAAGAAATTTGTGCCAAAAAAATCGGATTAGCCAAGTTTTAAAGTGTTTTGTGACTTATTATCGTAATTCATAAATAAGTCGTAAAATCATTATCACACGAACTTGGGTGAGTCAGAAAATTAAATAAAAATCATATGGACATCAAATAATATCCTTTAATGACCCATCAAGAAATTTGGGTCAATAAAAATCAGTTGGGGTAGGTTTAAGAGTTATATTGACTGATTATCCAAATAAGGAAACAAGTCGGAAAACCGTTAACACGGAAATACGATGCAATAAAAAATTAAATAAAAGTGTTGGAGAGACTTCTAAAATTATATATTAATGACCAATATCATAATTGGCCAATGGGACCACATATGACCCAATAATCAAATGAAGCAAGAAAATACATAGAAATTCGCAAAATTAAATAAGCTGAAATTAGGAAGAGGTAATTGGATGGAATTGGGAAGAGAACATGCAATCTTGGCAACCCAAAATCATGCTTAACTATGGTGGGAGGTTTCCTAAAGCCTCACACACTCAAAGGAGGAAGAAATCCTCAAAATAGGAAATTAAACATGTCAAAACTGCAACTTAGCTTTCCTAGTCAAAATAGGACTCCTAAACACCATGGTAGCTTAAATACTCTCCACCAAACCCTTGGGGACGAGTTTACATCTTGTGGGGTCGTGTGGAGGAGTTCTTGGCTGCTGGGGAGTAGGAGATCGCCCCACCAAGCCATTCTTCTTCCCCTTCTGTGCTGCGACCTACATAAACCATCCAATTGAGGTCGACAAAAGGTGAGTCAACCATAACCAAACCTTGCAAGGCTTATACCCTAGAATGAGGGTCGAGTCTACATTCTAACCCAACTAGATGAACAATTTTCATGCAGTATACTGCGTGTAGAACCGTTCTCTTGCAAGTGGTCTAAACATGGGTTTTCTGGAAAAATGGGACTTCTTCAACCAAGAAGGTTGGTTTTCTCGCACCAAACCTTAATAAATCCTATACCAATGTGTAGAGCATCAAGTTAGCTTTCGTTTCCCACTGGTTTCATCAAATTCCAATGAATAGAGTTTGAATTATAGTGTGTTTTCCAAAGTCACGCACTATTAGGGCTTTTCTCGTTCTTTACATGTTGCATGTGATTCAAGAACGAATTAGAGAAAACCTACAACATGAAAGTTTTTCTACTATTGTCCTCGTCATGTCTTGTGTTGAACGTGTTATCTAAATGTCAACAGTTAGAGAGGTATAAGCATGGTAATAGGGTCACTGCATGAAACTATGTTTTCGGGTTGCACTTGGCTTTTACGTTTGTGTTTGACTTGATTAAAGCCTGTCGAAACCATCCTTGTTTTCTAATTCCGATTTACTGGAAGCACCCTGACATGTCTAGGTTTGTTTAAAACTAGCTTCGTGATTTTTCATGTATTGTACAATTTGTTCTCTATTTTTGAAGCACATTGTGTCAATATAAGGCAGTCCAGACTGCAATCCAAGAACATGTATTTTCTCTGTCGGATTCAAGCGCAGACCCTGTGAACGCGACGGCCCGATAGGCCGCGTTCTAAGTCTTGTCGCGTCAGTGAATCCGTCGCATTCTGAACACGACGAGTGCCCCGTCTCTATCTCGCTGCCTGATTTGACTGCCATGTCGCGTTCTGCACATACCCTTGTCGCCTTCTTCATATGAACCCGTCGCGAACCGCCTGCTGATTAGACAAGCCTGTCGCGATCCTTACAAGGCACTGTCACGTTCTGATCTTACCCCGTCCGATCCTTACAAGGGTCCGTCGTGACCTCAGGATTTTTCATGAAAACCCACCTATTTCTTTTACAAAACTTACTGCTATACCGAGGTCTGTTTAAATATGATATTTAGTGTGTATTCACATGTCTTAGGTCTGATCATTGCATGATGGTTTATTTAATGGCCTAAAAGTGATTAACCGATTTAAAAAGCCTTAATTACATGAATATTATTCTAATTGCTTTCGTAATGATATGATCATTCATCAAACTTGTGATTTCTCTGTTACCGTTCTAGCTTGATTAAAGATAATTATTATCATAAAATCTTGCAAAACCATGTGTAGTTAAATGCATTGTCATTGCATGCATCATGTTAAGTGTTTTCCGCAAGTTTGAAACCGAGGATTGTGAAATGAGACATATACATCACTACACACTTACAGGTCTAGGCAGCCCTTTCTTGGGATTTGGAAGCTCTCTACCGGTCATTCCGAATCGATAGACTAGCGACCTTTTCTCTAAGACCTCCGTAAAACTCCGCTCTCCGTGGATTCCCACATGGAGGACGAGTTGGTTGTACCATTGAAGTTCCCGGAGATAGCGTGCACTTCCTTTCTCTTCTTGTTCTCGTGAGTGTGATTTACAATCTAGACTAAAGCCATTAATGTAAAGATTGAACTAAAGTATAAATCGTACCGTTATGCTGCCAAATTTATCTCTTGACCATTGTTATCATGAAATTATGTTCAATTACTTATTACTGTTCTCAAATCATCATGAACATGACATTACACATGCTTATATTGAAACTCTCATTGGCATTATTAATGACTGTGGGTATCTACATTTAAAAATTTTAGTGAGATGCTGACCGGGCACGGCGAGTGTCCAAGGGCTCCAGTCTAGCCCCAATGACGGAGAGTCATAAATATACTGTTAACCATAGGGTATAATGATTACTGGCGTTGCATTGCGCTGGGAGTCGTGTGTGCGTGTTGAATGATAGATACAATAACCACATACACGTGTCCTAGTGTACATTCTTGATGGATCTTTTCTTGGTGTACATTAGTGTCTACATGCCTGATTAGTGTTACATTATTGCTTGTGCATGCTTGCTTGCTTGCGTGATATGGCCATCCTATTTATTGCAAAATAGGATATCTTGCGTTCTTAACATCAAGTGAAATCTTGCGTGCTTGTACAAAGTGATCTGTTGCTAGTTCTATCTTGTCATCTTGTTCTAAAATCTTGTTCATCATGATCACTCTATCTAGCTTGTTTCATGTATCATGTTTTAACGAGTTTTTATTCGCACATGCATATCATGACATTCATCGTGCTTACCTAGTTCTAAATTGCTAATCACTTATATCATGCCCGCACATTGAGATATAAATCCTACTTGGCTAGTTTTTCATTCCTACTTTTACCCAATCTAGGTGACTATGACATTCAAGTGGAAGAACAAGTCGAGGATGGGAATTCGTCCGAGTGAAGAGCGTCCCAACTATGAGTCTAGTTATGGTAGTTTGCTTTAGTGATAGAATCATGTAGTAGGAAGTGAGGAGTAAATGTACTTTTCCTTTTTATTGAGTCTTATCCTATAATAGTTTCCATTTAGAATACAATGAGTTGAGATTTGAATACAAGATTAGTTGAGTTCAATATTAGGGCCCTATTATGATGATATATGTTGTTATACATTTATTGCGTGCTAGCTAGAGGCTTATTTGCCGACTGTTCACGTCTCGAGATATCGACTCGAATTATATTCTGCATCATTAATATCCACTGCGAAATTCTCGGGACGTGACAATTTAGTGGTATCAGAGCCTAGGAATACGAAATAGGATATATGTCTCAGGAATAAGAGATACCTATGGAACTAGGTCATGGAAATTAAATACAGTATCTGGTGAGAATGGGTACAGACTGGGAATATGTAGCATGAATTAAAACATTCCTACCCATTGACTCTGATAATGTATCTAGAGACATTAATTGGTTTCCATCCTTTCCTCTGGAAACCCTCATAACTCTTACACCAACTGCAATGGTTCGCAATCAGTGGCGAGCTATGCAAGAAACCGTGGCTGGATGACTCAGGCTTTACAAAATGTTGTTCAGGGTGGAAATCAGGCTGCAGCTGCAAGGAACGGAGCGGGGTCTACACCGTAATTTAAGAGTTTGAACCCTCCTCGCTTCTCTAGATCCTCTGATCCAGACGAAGCAGAAATTGGCAGGAAGAAATAGAAAGGATTTTCCAAGTCATGCAATGAACTAATAGGGAAAAAGTGGTACTGGCCATTTTTTAATTTACCAATGATGCTCGAGCTTGGTTGAAGGCTACAACTGCCATCTGCCTAATATAGTGAACTAGAATGGGCAGGTTTCCTGGAGATCTTCCGAGGAAAATACTTCTCTGAAGGAGTTAAGGAAAGGAAGGCGGCGGAGTTTGCCGCACTAAAATAGAAAGGAATAATCTAGTAATTATACCATAGTTCATCTGATGGATTAAGATGGAGTTATAACAACCGTAGAAGGAAAACAGGAGTGGAAGGAACCAAACGAATAATACGGGTGGCCATAGGTGTAGATGTTGGACTACCATCACGATGTTGAAACAAGTTAGAGGAATTAAATCTGAAACCAACTCAAAGAATCATAATTATCAAAAGCCAATTAAGTGTCACGTCCGAGAATTACGTAGCGGATATTATTTCGAATAATTCGAGTCGATATCCCGAGACGTGAACAGTCGGCAAATAAGCCTCTAGCTAGCACGCACTAAATGGTATCAACACAACATCATAATAGGGCCCAAATGTTGAACTCAAAAAATTGTAATCAGATCTCAACTCATTTATCAAAATTGGAAACTAGTACAAGATTGAGACTCAATAAAAGTGAAGTACATGATACCTCACTTCTACTACATTGTACTAATGCTCAAGTAACCTACTATAACTAGACTCATAGTTGAAACGCTCATCACTCGGATGCATTCCATCCTGACTTGCTCTTCTTCTTGAACATCATAGTCACCTAGATTGGGAAAAGGTTGGGGATGAGCAAACTAGCCCGTAGGATTATATCTCAATGTGCGGGCAATGATATAAGTGATTAACACTTAGAGCTAGGAGCACGATGAATGTCATGATATGCATGTACGAATAAAACGGTTTTAAAACATGATGCATGAAACAAGCTAGATAGAGTGATGATGATGGAATAAGATCTGGAATGATATAACAAGAGAGAACTAGCAATAGATCACTTTGTACAAGCACGCAAGATTTCACTTGATGTCAATAGTTTACAAGAACGCAAGATATCACTAGTTGCAATAAATGCAGGATGGCCATATCACCCAGCAAGCAAGCAAGATTGTACAAGCACGATCAAGTAATACTAATCAGGCACGTAGACACTAATGTATACCAAGGAAAGATCCACCAAGAATGCACACAGGTCTCGTGTATGTGGTTATGTATCTAACATTCAACAAGCAAGAAAGTACTCCAGCGCAGATGCAACGACAGTAATCATTATACCCCATGGTTAACAATATATTTATGACTCACCATCATTGGGCTAGACTGGAGCCCTTGGACAAACGTCGTGCCCTGTCAGCCATCTCATGTAAAATTTTAAATGTAGATACCACAGTCATAAATAATGGCCAATGAGAGTTTCAAAAGTAGCATGTGTAATGTCATGTTCACGATGATGATGAGAAGAAATAAATAATTAAATTGAACATGATTCCATGAGGACGATGGTCAAGAGAGAAATTCGGCAGCTAAACGGTACGATTTATAATTTAGTTCAATCTTTACATTAATGGCCTTAGTCTAGATTGTAATTCATGTTCACGAGAACAAGAAGAGAAGGAAGTGCACGCCCTTGATGTAAAGTGTGTAGGGATGTACGCGTGTCAATTCACAAATGTCGGTCTCAAACTCTCGGAAAACACTTAACATGATGGCATGTAGTGAACAATGCATTTACCTACATGTGGGTTTACAAGATTTTAAGATAATATTCATCATTTAAATCAAGCTAGAATGGTAACAAGAGTAAATCACAAGTTTCATGTATGATCATTTCATTAAGAAAGCATTAGAATAATATTCATGTAATTAAGGATTTTTCAATGGGTTAAACACTTTTAAGCCATTAAATAGACATCATGTAATGAACAGACCCAAGACATGCAATATTTTGCAAGGGTAGTGTCGACACCCCCCTTATTGGTGTCGACACGATGCTTCAAACACAAGGCAAAATAATGGAAAACTGGTCAAGTAGTGTCGACACTAGTTCAACTAGTGTCGACACAATGCTTCAAATACAAGGCAAAATGATCAAGTGGTGTCGACACTGGATCAGGTAGTGTCCACACAGTTCTTCAAATACAAGGCAAAAAGGTCAAGTAGTGTCGACACTAGATCATAGTGTCGACACTAGAGACCCTCCCAGAACACCTTCTGGGTCAATCTGGGACAGTGTGTCGACACTAGATCAGGTAATGTCGACACTAGAGAGCTTCCCAGAACACCTTCTGGGCTGGTTTGGGACAGTGTGTCGACACTAGTCCAAGTAGTGTCCACACTAGAGGGCTTCCTAGAACAAAAAACATAAGTCAGGTGTAACCAGAAAACACGTCTCATGCAGCGATTCACTTTCAATTCCTGAACTCTCTAAAGAATTACATTTACACAAAACATTCAACATGAAAGATGAATAGGACAACTAGTAAAAGAACTTTGATGTTGGGGTTTTGATCAAATTCGGTCTCGAATCCAAAAAACATGTGAAGAATATAAAGCTAAGTGCAGCCCGAAATCACAGTATCATGCAGCGACTCTCTTGCCACGCTTATAACTCTCTAACGAAAGACTTTTTGATAAAACGTCCAACAAAAAGATGATAGTGACTTCACTTAGTAGAATGTTCATGAAGGAAGTTTAGTGTAATTCAGTCTTTAATCATGGGCATGATATGAGAATGGGAAAAACCCTAACAGTGCGAGACTTAGGGAAAACTACGAATAGTTCAAAATCTACTCAATGAAATTCGATGAAACCAGTGGGAAATGAAAGTTAACTTGATGCTCTACACATTAGTATAGATATGTTAAGGTTTGGCTCGAGAAAACCTACCTTATGGGTTGAAGAAGTCTCGTTCTTCCAGAAAACCTGTGTTCAGACCACTTGGAGGAGAACGCTTACTGCTCCGTGTATACTGCATGGAATTTGGGCATTCCACTTGGGTTAGAACGTATACTTGACCCTCTTTCCAGGGGTATAAGCCATTCAAGGTTTGGTTTATGTTTGACCTACCCTTGGTCGACTTCAAGATGACCGTCTGTGCAGGTCGCAGCAGACGCAACGTGGGAAAAGAACAGCTTGTTGTGGGGATCTCCTGCTTCCCCAGCTGCCAAGAACTCCTCACACGACCCCCACAAGATGTAAACTCGTCCCAAAGGGTTGGTGAAGAGTATTTAAGCTTCCATGGTGTTTAGGAGTCCTATTGTGACTAGGAAAGCCAAGTTGCGGTTTTGGTTTGTTAGTTTCCTAATTTGAGGATTCCTTCCTCCATTAGAGTGTGTGGGCTTTAGGAAATCTCCCCACCATAGTGAACACGAATTTGGGTTGCCAAGAATGCATGATTGCATCCCAATCTAACTCAAATTGCCTCTTCCTAATTTCAACCTATTTAGAGTTACGAATTTCTATGTATTTTCTAGCTTCGTTTTATTTTGGGGCCAAATGTGGTCCATTGGCCCAATTATGATAATGGGTCATCAATATATAATGTGGAAGTCTCCCCAACATTTTTATTTAATTTATGGTTGCATCGTATTTTCGTGTTAATAATTTCCGACTTGTTTCCTAATTTGGATAATCAGTCACAAAACTCTTAAACCTTCTCCAAATGATTTTTATTGACCAAATTTCTTGATGGGTCATTAGAGGATATTATTTGAAGTCCATATATGATTTTATTTAATTTTCCGACTCATCCGAGTACATGTGATAATGATTTGTCGACTTATTCATGAATTACGATAATAAGTCGTGAAACACTTTAAACATGGCTAATCCAATTTTTCTTAGCATAAATTTCTTTGTGAAACATTTAGTAATAATGTTTAGGGTTGATTTATAATTTTTACATAATTTTTCGATGTGTTTTAGCATATACGTTAATGATACGTATGTTTAAATACTCTTGTATTATGGAAATTATTTATTTCCATTTATTCAAATTTTTATGTATTTAAAATTTTTGGTGTGCTACACCCTCCCCCACTTAAGAGAATTTGGTCCCCAAATTCATTGATCATTAATTGGCTTTTGAAAGTTATGATCCTTTAGTTGGTTTCAGATTTAATTCCTCTAACTTGTTTAAACATCGTGGATGCCACTCCAAAATCTACACCTGTGGCCACCCGCACTATTCATTTGGTTCCTTCCACTCCTGTTTTCCCTTCCATGGTTGTTATAACTCGATCTTAATCCTCCAGATGAACTATGGTATCGCTACTAGATTATTCCTTTTCAATTTATCCTTAATGATCTCCCCCACTAATTAGAAATGTACCAATAAGATAACATCATAAGATCAGTCTAGGGGTTTAACAATCATACCTCCTTCTGGAAACTCCACTTGCATCATTGCCTTCACACGTCCTTGATGCTTACCACCCCCTGGTTCCTTCCAGTTTGGTCTTTTAGCATGGGACAATTCGGTATACGATGTTCATGACTCCCACATCGCAGGCAAGCTCCGGCGTTCTTCCAACACTTGTCCGCTTGGTGCCCAGGCTTGTTGCAAAATTTACAATACTCCACGTCATTGTTTCCTCTATTTTGATCTTTTTCTCCATGCCATAGTCCTTCCCAGTGGTTGGCCTTTTGTTGTTGTTATTGTTGTTATTTGGGAAAGTTCCAGTTGTATCGACTGCTCCCCTTTTTATAAAGGTCGGCTTTGAGATATCCTTCCCCCTCATGCCTTCCACTTTGGCCATGGTGTCTTCTACTAGCTGAGCTCTTTGGACCATCTCAGTGTAAGTTTGAATATTGTGTGGTCCGAGCCTTTCAATGAACATGGGTCTGAGCCCGTCCATGAAATGGTTAGCCTTTAATCTTTTTGTTCCCACCAAATGTGGGGCATACACAGCAAGTCGTGCGAACTGAGCCTCATACCTAGCCACAGACATCCCTTTCTGTTTTAGTGTGGCAAACTCTGCTGCCTTCTTCTCCTTGACTCTCTCAGAGAAATACTTTCCTCGAAATATCTCCAGGAATCCAGCCTACTCCAGTTCAGCTATGTTTGGCAGGTGGGCCGAGGTGGCCTTCCACCACGCTCGAGCATCTTTAGTAAATTGGAAAGTGGCCAGTACCACTTTCTCTCTGTTGGTGCATTGCATTACTTAGAAAATCCTTTCTATCTCCTCTTGCCAATTTTCTACCTCATCTAGGTCAAGGGATCCAGAGAAACGAGGAGGGTTTAAACTCCTAAAATTTCGGTGCAGATCACCGGCTCCGTTCCTTACAGCTGCAGCCTGATTTCCAGCCTGAACTACATTTTGCAGGGCCTGTGTAAGTCCAGCCAAAGTGTCTTGCATAGCTTGCCACTGGTTGCGAGCCATTGCAGTTGTGTGATAGTGTTTTGAGGATTCCTGAGAAAAGGATGGAAACCAATTAATGTCTCTAGATACATTATAAGAGTTAATGGGTAGGAGTGTTGAATTCCTTCTAACATATTCCCAGTCTCTACCCATTCTCACCAGGTACTATATTAAATTTCCATGACCTAGGTTCCATAGGTATCTCCTATTCCTGAGACATAACCTATTCGGTATTCCTAGGCTCTGATACCACTTAACTGTCACGTCCCGAGAATTACGCAGTGGATATTATTTCGAATAATTCGAGTCGATATCTCGAGACGTGAACAGTCGGCAAATAAGCCTCTAGCTAGCACGCACTAAATGTGTATCAACACAACATCATAATAGGGCCCAAATGTTGAACTCAAAATAAATTGTAATCAGATCTCAACTCATTTTATAAAAATGGAAACTAGTACAAGACTGAGACTCAATAAAAGCGAAAGTACATGATACCTCACTTCCTACTACATTGTATTAATGCTCAAAGTAACCTACTATAACTAGACTCATAGTTGAAATGCTCATCACTCGGATGCATTCCCATCCTCGACTTGCTCTTCCTCTTGAACTTCATAGTCACCTAGATTGGGAAAAGGTAGGGGATGAGCAAACTAGCCCAGTAGGATTATATCTCAATGTGCGGGCATGATATAGTGATTAACATCTTAGAGGTAGGTAAGCACGATGAATGTCATGATATGCATGTACGAATAAAACAGTTTTAAAACATGATGCATGAAACAAGCTAGATAGAGTGATGATGATGGAATAAGATCTGGAATGATATAACAAGAGAGAACTAGCAATAGATCACTTTGTACAAGCGCACAAGATTTCACTTGATGTCATAATTTACAAGAATGCAAGATATCACTAGTTGCAATAAATGTAGGATGTCCATATCACGTAAGCAAGCAAGCAAGATTGTACAAGCACGATCAAGTAATACTAATCAGGCACGTAGACACTAATGTACA
Organism: Colocasia esculenta; assembly: GCA_014218235.1. Classification (NCBI taxonomy): domain Eukaryota; kingdom Viridiplantae; phylum Streptophyta; class Magnoliopsida; order Alismatales; family Araceae; genus Colocasia; species Colocasia esculenta. The sequence goes on from JACBKR010003769.1 coordinate 11,482, forward strand.
CCAAGGAAAGATCCACCAAGAATGCACACAGGTCACGTGTATGTGGTTATGTATCTAACATTCAACAAGGAAGAAAGTACTCCCAGCGCAGATGCAACGCCAGTAATCATTATACCCCATAGTTAACAGTATATTTATGACTCGCCGTCATTGGGGCTAGACTGGAGCCCTTGGACACACGCCGTGCCCTGTCAGCCATTTCATGTAAAATTTTAAATGTAGATACCCACAGTCATAAATAATGGCCAATGAGAGTTTCAAAATGTAGCATGTGTAATGTCATGTTCACGATGATGATGAGAAGAAATAAATAATTAAATTGAACATGATTCCACGAGGACGATGGTCAAGAGATAAATTCGGCAGCTAAACGGTACAATTTATAATTTAGTTCAATCTTTACATTAACGGCCTTAGTCTAGATTGTAATTCATGCTCACGAGAACAAGAAGAGAAAGGAAGTGCATGCCCTTGATGTAAAGTGTGTGGGGATGTACGTATGTCAATTCACAAACCGTCGGTCTCAAACTCTCGGAAAACACTTAACATGATGGCATGCAGTGAACAATGCATTTACCTACATGTGGGTTTACAAGATTTTAAGATAATATTCATCATTTAAATCAAGCTAGAATGGTAACATGAGTAAATCACAAGTTTCATGTATGGTCATTTCATTAAGAAAGTAATTAGAATAATATTCATGTAATTAAGGATTTTTCAATGGTTTAAACACTTTTAAGCCATTAAATAGACATCATGTAATGAACAGACCCAAGACATGCATATTTTGCAAAGGTAGTGTCGACACACCCCTTATTGGTGTCGACACCATGCTTCAAACACAAGGCAAAATAATGGAAAACTGGTCAAGTAGTGTCGACACTAGTTAAAGTAGTGTCGACATAATGCTTCAAATACAAGGCAAAATGATCAAGTGGTGTCGACACTGGATCAGGTAGTGTCCACATAGTTCTTCAAATACAGGCAAAAAGGTCAAGTAGTGTCGACACTAGATCAGGTAGTGTCGACACTAGAGACCCTTCCTAGAACACCTTCTGGGTCAATCTGGGATAGTGTGTCGACACTAGATCAGGTAGTGTCGACACTAGAGAGCTTCCCAGCACACCTTCTGGGCTTGTTTGGGATAGTGTGTCGACACTAGTCGATGTAGTTTCGACACTAGAGGGCTTCCCAGAACAAAAAACATAAGTCAGGTGTAACCAGAGAACACGTCTCATGCATCGATCCACTTTCAATTCTTGTAACTCTCTAACAAATTACATTTAGACAAAACCTTCAACATGAAGGATGAAGAGGACAACTAGTAGAAGAACTTTGATGTTGGGTTTTGATCAAATTCGGTCTCGAATCTGGAAAAACATGTGAAGAATATAAAGCTAAGTGCAACCCGAAATCGCAGTATCATGCAACGACTCTCTTGCCAAGCTTATAACACTCTAACGAAAGACTTTTTGACAAAATGTCAAACATAAAATATGATCGTGACTTAAAGTAGTAGAATGTTCATGAAGGAAGTTTAGTGTAATTTAGTCTTTAATCGTGGGCATGATATGAAGAATGGAAAAACCCTAACTGTGCGAGACTTAGGGAAAACTACGAATAGTTCAAAATATACTCAATGAAATTCGATGAAACCAGTGGGAAATGAAAGTTAACTTGATGCTCTACACATTAGTATAGGATATGTTAAGGTTTGGCCCGAGAAAACCTACTTTATGGTTGAAGACGTCTCATTTTTCCAGAAAACCTGTGTTCAGACCACTTGGAGGAGAACGCTTACTGCTCCGTGTATGCTGCATGGAATTGGGGCATTCTACTTGGGTTAGAACGTAGACTTAGCCCTCTTTCCAGGGGTATAAGCCTTGCAATGTTTGGTTTATGTTTGACCTACCCTTGGTCGACTTCAAGATGACCGTCTGTGCAGGTCGCAGCAGACGCAACGGGGGAAAAGAACGGCTTGGTGTGGGGATCTCCTGCTTCCCCAGCTGCCAAGAACTCCTCCACACGACCCCAACAAGATGTAAACTCGTCCCCAAGGGTTTGCTGAAGAGTATTTAAGCTTCCATGGTGTTTAGGAGTCCTATTGTGACTAGGAAAGCCAAGTTGCGGTTTTGGTTTGTTAGTTTCCTAATTTGAGGATTCCTTCCTCCATTAGAGTGTGTGTGGCTTTAGGAAATCTCCCCACCATAGTTGAGCACGAATTTGGGTTGCCAAGAATGCATGATTGCATCCCAATCCAACTCAAATTGCCTCTTCCTAATTTCAGCCTATTTAGAGTTACGAATTTCTATGTATTTTCTAGCTTCGTTTGATTTTTGGGCCAAATGTGGTCCATTGGCCCAATTATGATAATGGGTCATCAATATATAATGTTGGAAGTCTCCCCAACATTTTTATTTAATTTGGTTGCATCGTATTTTCGTGCTAACGATTTTCCGACTTGTTTCCTAATTTGGATAATCGGTCACAATAACTCGTAAACCTAGTCCAAATGATTTTTATTGACCCAAATTTCTTGATGGGTCATTATAGGATAGTATTTGAAGTCCATATATGATTTTATTTAATTTTCTGACTCATCCGAGTACGTGTGATAATGATTTGTCGACTTATTCATGAATTACGATAATAAGTCGTGAAACACTTTAAACATTGCTAATCCGATTTTTCATAGCATAAATTTCTTTGTGAAACATTTAGTAATAATGTTTAGGGTTGATTTATAATTTGTACAGAATTTTCTGATGTGTTTTAGCATATACGTTAATGATACGTATGTTTAAATACTCTTGTATTATGGAAATTATTTATTTCCATTTATTCAAATTTTTATGTATTTAAAATTTTCGGGGTGCTACATTAAGGATCTATGAATTTGGGGACCAATTCTCTTAAATGGGGGAGGGTGTAGCACCCCAGAAATTTAAATTACATAAAAAATTCAAATAAAGGAAAATAAATATTTTCCATAATATCGGAGTATTTAAAACATACGTATCATTATCGTATGTGTTAAAACACATCGGAAAATTCTGTAAAAATTATAAATCAACCGCACATTACTCCTAAATGTCCCACAAAGAAATTTGTGCCAAGAAAAATCGGATTAGCCAAGTTTAAAGTGTTTTGCGACTTATTATCGTAATTCATAAATAAGTCGTAAAATCATTATCACACGTACTTAGATGAGTCAGAAAATTAAAAACAAATCATATATGGACTTAAAATAATATCCTCTAATCACCCATGAAGAAATTTGGGTCAATAAAATTCATTTGGGCTCGGTTTAAGAGTTATGGTGACCTTGTTATCCAAATAAGGAAACAAGTCGGAAAACCGTTAACATGGAAATACGACGCAATCAAAAATTAAATAAAGTGTTGGAGAGACTTCTAACATTATATATTAATACCCAATATCTTAATTGGCCAATGGACCACATATGACCCAATAATCAAATGAAGCAAGAAAATACATAGAAATTCGCAACTTTAAATAAGCTGAAATTTGGAAGAGGTAATTAGAATGGAATTTGGAAGAGAACATGGAATCTTGGCAACCCAAATTCGTGCTTAACTATGGTGGGAGGTTTCCTAAAGCCTCACACACTCAAAGGGAGGAAGAAATCCTCAAAAATAGGAAACTAACATGTCAAAACCGCAACTTAGCTTTCCTAGTCATAATAGGACTCCTAACACCATGGTAGCTTAACTACTCTCCACCAAACCCTTGGGGTTGAGTTTACATCGTGTTGGGGTGTGTGGAGGAGTTCTTGGTGGCTCGGGAGTAGGAGATCGCCCACACCAAGCTGTTCTTCCTCCCCTTCTTATCTGTTGTGACCTGCCGTCCATTGGAAGTCGACCAAAGGTGAGTCAAACCATAACCAAACCTTGCAAAGCTTATACCCCTATAAAGAGGGTCAAGTCTACAATCTAACCCAACTGGAATGAACAATTTGCGTGCAGTATACTGTGTGTAGTAAGCGTTCTCTTGCAAGTGGTCTGAACATGTGTTTTCTAGAAAAATGGGACTTCTTCAACCCAAAAGGTAGGTTTTCTCAGGCTAAACCTTAATAAATACTATACCAATGTGTAGAGCATCAAGTTAACTTTTGTTTCCCACTGGTTTCATCGAATTTCAATAAATAGATTTTGAATTAAAAGTGTTTTGCCAAAGTCGCGCACTGTTAGGGCCTTTCCCGTTCTTTACATGTTGCATGTAATTCAAGACCGAATTAGACAAAACCCACAACATCAAAGTTTTTCTACTAGTTGTCCTCCTCATGTCTTGTGTTGAATGTTTTATCTAAATGTCAATAGTTAGAGAGTTATAAGTGTAGCAATAGGGTCACTGCATGAAACTACGTTTTCAGGTTGCACTTGGTTTTTACGTTTGTGTTTGACTTGATTAAAGCCTATCGAAACCATCCTTGATTTCTAATTCCGATTTACTGGAAGCACCCTGGCATGTCTAAGTTGATTTAAAACTAGTTTCGTTATTTTTCATGCACTGTACAATTTGTTCTCTATTTTTGAAGCACACTATGTCAATATAAGGTAGTCCTGGACCGCAATCCAAGAACATGTCTTTTCACTGTCGGATTCAGGCGCAGACTGTGACGGAACGTCTCGGCCAAGCCCATTAAACTGATAACGTACTTGATCCGAGTCCGCCTCCCGCGAACGGGCCGAAGCCTCGCCAGGGATACCAAACCACAGTCCGTGTAAATACAAGGAACACACTACATTTTATAAATATTTCACAATTTACATAGCCAAATTTCCACAAAACTGAAAAGAAGTACAAGAGCCTGGGCACACCCCGAGGTACAACTAAAGAAAACAAACAAACTAACTACAGTACACAATGCTACACTACTGGAGCTGCTACTACACAGCTGGAGGTACCGACCCTGCACCGCTACGACGCGGCTCTGAACTGGACGACGGTCGAGAAACGTCCTCCTCGCTCTCACCTGTGGGGGTAGGGGTGAGCCTCGCTAGTCACTGGCTCAGTAGGGAACTCCCCCAATACCGAGCAAATCCAAACCACAAGTACGAAAGTAGTAACAATACCAACAATTCATATAACAGCTAAGCAGGATATAAAAGCTGTAAAAGTACTCACCGTCTGCCGACTACGAAAATAAATGTAATAATTAAACGGCAAACCAGTACAGGTGTACAAGCTAAAGTAGAGACAGCCAAACACGAGCCACGTGAACTGGTTCACGACACCATAAACTGACTCGGACAAGCTAACACAGGTCTACCTCTCAGTCTCGCAGCCACGGACGAAAGGTCCAGCTGCCGCTCCACGTGAAAAGGTGAAGCAACTGTGGAGACCAACCAAACACCACCACCTGCGAACCACACGGTTACAGGCCCATGCTTGGCACCTCTGGAGATCCTGGCCCGGAACTCTCTAGAGTGAGGCACTGGAAAAGGACTAGTTGGGGTCCAGTACGTCTACTGGTGTCTGTACCCCCAACTACGGGCGCGCTACAAGTGACTAAAGACAAACACAAGTGTCACTGTCCCACTGTCGTCTTTCCCTCAGCCGGACGTACAACTCAAGCAAAGGAGTGAGGGTGTCCAGGTCAGAGGACATAGACCTCGACGCTACAACGCAAGTATCGGACAAAGCCCCGAGCTAATATCCTGGCTCACAAATAACTTGTGGCACCCAACTGGAGAGGTAACCACGGTAGGCGTCGTACTACTCGCCACGTACACAAAACCATGTGCACGTCACACACACAAACCACGTGAAACGTCATGTAAACCACAAGTCACAACGGTCCACCACCCGTGAACCCAACTGAACTCGCGTGAACAACACACAACCTCGAAGGTAAGTAACTAACCCTATATCTCATATGCTAAACACAGAAACCATGTTCACTCAGTGCACAACAGGTGCCAACGCACCATATATTATCAATAAATACCATAATTAGCTATTTCTGTTTACACACATGCTGGCGGCAACATCGATTGCCGCTTATGGGAAGTAAACGGCAAGGGATCTGGCCGTCTACATCCTGGCTGATGAGACTGGCGTCAATCGACCTTGACGCCAAGCTCTTCAGCCTCCGACCCTGCAGAAACCCTAAACCGATTCTACAGGTTTCCTAATCGTTTAAACAACGGAAAAGCATAAGGAAACAGTTCCTCTAACATCCATGCACTATAATTAAACCATTACAGCATGCTTAACTACTTAAATTCATCAAACCACCCATTAACCCCGCATGGTGCAACTTAACCCGAAAATGCATTAACATGCTGATTCAAGTAATTACGTCGTGTTTTAATGTTTCTATGGAGCTAACCGGGTTCGTCCCCTACTTCAGAACGCACTAAAACCTCCCGCAATCTCCCGGTTCACGCCGAACCCTCCGCGAGCTCCCACGCGAATTGCACCACACCACGGCGTTTCCTCGCGCAATTCAGCAACGCCACACGTTCTACGATCATCCAACCACCCTTCAGTACCTGTTAGAAGCTTTAGAAACACGGGGACACAGAGCTGGGGCAAGAGGGAGAGAGAAGCAGGGTGGAAACCTGCTCTCGGGTGACCCTATAACCTGCAGAATTCTCAGGTTGGCGTCAACCCCTCTGCCGCCAAGGACACCCGCCACCCTAAACGTCCACATCTTGTGCCGCCAAGATCATGAAGTCAAAGGCAACCTATCTGGACGCCAACAAGTCAGCGACCACCCTTGGCCGCCAACTCCAACTGAACTACAGCAGGTCCTATTTCATTTCAGGACCAAACCTGCACTTCACCTGCTCAAGCCACACCTCCACACCATACATTCCACACAACAAACTCACACTGGCCTCACACGGCCGCCACAACCACAACACACATGATCCGCATGGATCCGAAAAGCACACGACGTTACATTACTATCATCTAAAAAGAAAATTTCGACCTCGAAATTCATAACACAACTCAAAGTTAAACAACTTAAACATACACACTTTTACAAGCACTATCATCTACAAAGAAAATACACAGGCTTATTCAAACAGATAGGGATACCCTTTAGCCATCTCCTCGGCTAATTCCTAGGTATCCTCACCACCCAACCTATTTTCCCATCTCACTTTAACTAGCTCAATTTCTTTATTCCGCAACTTCTTTATCTTTCGATCTGTGATCTGCACCGGATACTCTGGCATAGTCATATATAGCCTCAGGTCACCACCTTGATATCTGATTATTTAAGCTGGATCTTCAATACACTTCCTTAACATGGAGACATGGAAAATATCATGCACATCTGCAAAATCAGCTGGCAATCCACCCTATAAGTTGTTTCCCCAATTCTTTCTAACACTTGATAGGGTCCCACATACCTTGGACTCAACTTTCTAGTCTTGCCAAACTTCATAATACCTTTACTCGGGGAAACTCTCAAGAAAACAAAATCTCCCACCTCAAACTGAAGTGGTCTCCTCCGAACATATGTATAACTCTTTTGCCTGCTTTGAGCTGCTTGCAATTTTTCTTTAATAAGCCTTACTACTTCAGTGGTTTGCTGAATAATTCAGGACCCACTAATTGCCTTTCTCCCACTTCATGCCAGTTCAATGTGGTTCTACATGGCCTTCCATATAAAGCTTCATACGGTGCCATCCCAAGACTGGTATGATAACTATTATTATAGGCAAACTCAACCATTCCCAAATGATGTTCCCAGCTACCTCCCCAAACTAAACAACAAGCTCGCAACATATCTTCAATTGTCTGAATAGTCCTTCTGTCTGACCATCAGTCTGGGGATGATAAGCGGAGCTATACCTCAGCTCAGAACCAATAATCTTTGCAGACTTCTCCAAAAACTAGAAGTAAATCTTGGATCTCTATCAGACACAATTGTCTTCGGAATACCATGCAGTGGAACAATTCTTTCAACATAAATATTGCTAACCTGTCCACTGTCCAAGACATACTCACTGCCACTAATCTGCACACTTTGGTTAATTGACAACGAACACCCATATTCCATTATGCCCTGAACTCGACCTTGGTAAACCTGCCACAAAATCCATAACAATATCATCCCACTTCCACTATGGAATGGGTAATGGTTGCAATAGACCTCCGGCTTCTGATGCTCTGCTTTAATTGTTGACAGATAACACATCTTGCAACAAATTCCGCTATTTCTTTCTTCATATGAGGCCACCAGAAATGCTTTCTCAAATCATGGTACATTTTAGTACTACCTGGATGAATAGTGTACCTAGATTTATGAGCCTCTTCCAACACTCGCTGCTTCACCTCTCTTTCTGCAGGAACAAACAACCTGCCTCGGAGCCTGACCACAATTATCATCTATGGTAACTCCTTCCATTTTCACAATTTCAGGCAAACTTGCATCTGATCTCTGAGCCCTATAATCTGCCAATACAAATACGGCTCTACTGCACTAGCAGCTAGAATTGCCCGCCGCTGACTACTGGGCACATACAAGGAGTTCTCCACTACCTCTTCATACAATTTCATTCTTTAATCATCATCAGATTCATATATGCCTTTCTGCTCAAGGCATCTGCTACAACATTAGCCTTACTCGGATGGTAAGCCAAACTGAAATCATAATCCTTCAAATATTCAATCCATTTGCGCTGGCGAAGGTTCAAATCTTTCTGCGAGAAGATATACTTCAAACTTTTATGATCTGTAAAGATCTCGAATCTCTCGCCATACAGATAATGCTTCCACATTTTCAAGGCAAACACAACCGCTGCCAATTCTAAATCATGAGTGGGGTAATTTTCCTCTGCTAGCTTCAATTGCCTGGACGCATAAGCTATCACTTTACCATGCTGCATAAGCACTGCGCCAAGTCCTTTCCTTGAAGCATCAATATACAACACAAAACCACCACTCCTGCCGGTAATGTCAATATAGGTGCCGATGTAAGTCTTTTCTTTAATTCCATAAAACTTCTTGACATTCACCGGACCACACAAAAGGCACACCTTTCCTGGTCAACATAGTCATAGGTGCCGCTATCTTAGAAAAAATTGAATGAAGCGCCTGTAATAACCTTCCAATCCTAGAAAACTTTTAATCTCAGTTATTGTTCTAGGCACTTCCCATTTCATTACTGCTTCCACTTTACTTGGGTCCACTGCTACTCCTTTAGCTGAGATGACATGACCCAAAAACTGAATTTCTTTCAACCAAAATTCACACTTACTGAACTTGGCAAACAACTGGTTATCCCTTAGCAACTGCAAAGTAAACCTAAATGAGCCGTATGCTCCTCTTCGGATGCTGAATAAATCAAAATATCATCGATAAAGACCACAATGAATTGGTCTAAATACGGATGAAAGATTCTATTCATCAGATCCATAAAATTTGAAGGAGCATTAGTCAGCCAAAATGGCATAACCACAAACTCATAGTGACCATATCTGGTTCTAAAAGCTGTCTTATCTATATTCCTCTTTAATTCTCAACTGATGGTACCCGGACCTCAAATCAATTTTAGAAAACACTTTCGCTGACTACAACTGATCAAACAGATCATCTATCCTCGGCAACGGGTACTTATTCTTAATGGTCACATCATTCAACTTTCTATAATCAATACACATCCGAAAACTTCCATCTTCTTTTTCACAAATAAAACCGGCGCTCCCCACGGGGAATGACTCGGTCTAAAACCCTTTCTGCAATAATTCTTCTAACTGCTTTTTCAACTCTTTAAGTTCTGCTGGTGCCATCCGATATGGAGCTTTAGAAATCGGCATGGTACCTGGCAACAACTCAATGGTAAATTCCACCTCTCTATGTGGAGCTAAACCGGGCAAATCCTCAGAAAAAACATCAGCAATTCCCTAACCACGGGAACTGCTTCCACTGGCTGACTGGCTTCTACCAAACTTACTGAGGCTAAATAAGCCACACACCCATCATTTACCAACTTTCTAGCTTTAATTGCAGAAATCAGAAATTTAGAGGTATAAAAAGGCATACCTTGATATTCAAATACTGCACCATTAGGATGACAAAACCTGATCCTTTTCTTTCTGCAATCTAACATTGCACCATACATCTCAAGCCAATCCATACCAAGATAATATCATAATCTGACAACTGCAGGGCATACAATCGACCCGGCATCTGGTTCCCTTCAATCATGACAGGAGCTTCATCTACATAGCTTGAAGTGAGCAGAAACTCACCTGAAGGAACTTCCACTACTACTTACAATATTTCTCCTCTAAAGGATGAGTTATACAATCTAGAAATTCTTCGGAAATGAAAGAATGAGAGGCACCTGAATCAAATAAAACTCTTGCTGAATAATCATAAAGAGGTAAAGTACCTTCTATCATATTTGATGCCTCCGCCTGGGCTCGGGTGATAGCCATAACCCGGCCTCTTCCTCGCTGCTGCGGTGCTCCTCTACCACGACCTGCCTGTGGCTGCTGAAACTGCTGAGGCTGCTGCTGCTGCTGCACACCTCTTCCATACCCATATTCTCTTGGATAGGGACAATTGCAGATCAAATGCCCCGGCTGATTACAATTATAACACCGATATCCTGGTGGAGTATAGGCTGCCTGGCAGTACTCTGCTGCGACCCTCCACCTCAGGCTTACCTCGGCCTTGCTTAAACTGCTGACGACCTCCCCATCCTCTTCCTTTTCCTTTAATGCTTGTTTCAATTTCTGACCCCATTTACCAAAACCTGATGAAGAAGGTCCTGCGGTGCTTACCTTTACTTGCACCCACTGACTGCTGCGGTAGCCGAAAACTACCTGAACCTGACTCGCCTGTCTGTCGAGTCCGAATAGACCTCTCCAACGTAGCTGCTCTGGGCTACTTCTTCCACTGTCTTACACATAAGAGGTACTATTGCATCCTGCAATTCCACTCTCAAACCTCTGATAAAATACTCAACCATCATATTATTATCTGAAACCACATATGGCGCATAACGGCTAAGTGCCATAAACCTCATCTGGTACTCTAAAACTGAAGAGTTACCTTGCTGAAGAGTCCGAAACTGCTCTCTTTTTACTTGCTGCACTTGGATCGGAAAAATGTATCGTTAAATACATCAAGAAATTCTGACCAAGTAATAGCCTCTTATGTCCTGCCTGCAAAGGTGGTCTGCATCTTCAATCGCCACCATTCCAAGGCAAAGCCCCTCAACTGATAAGCAGCTAAGACAACTCTATCTGCTGTCGGGCACCTCATAGTTGCAAAAGCTCTTTCAATTTCATGAAACCAGTGCTCTGCTGTGTCTGGATTCGGCCCTCCTGAATAAGTAGGTGGCTGCAATCTCAGAAATTTCTCCACCTGCATCACTGGTTCCTCTGCTATCAACACTTGTGGTGGTGGTGGCACAGGTGCTACAAGAGGCACCTCTATTCCTGGCGGAACTGGAGCTACAGGTACAGCCTCTCCACCCCCACGTGGCACTGCAACTGGTGGTACTGGCGCCTGCTACTCCATTCTTGCCCGAATATCCGTAAGGCTTTCCCAGATCCTTTCAATCATACGCTGGGTACTTTCCTCCGGATCATCTCCTCCACCACCCCAATCTCTTCTATCAGCCATACCAGAATTTCTACATACACAAAACACCAACCAAAAATCAAAACAACAAATTATCAAAAACCAGGGTCCCTACTAGCATTGTACAAAGATCGAAATAAGGCTATGTATCTTTCTAGTTCCCTTATATTATCACGGACCTTGCTCTGATACCAACTGTGACGGAACGTCTCGGCCAAGCCCATTGAACCGATAACGTACTTGATCCGAGTCCGCCTCCCGCGAACGGTCCGAAGCCTCGCCAGGGATACCAAACCACAGTCCGTGTAAATACAAAGGAACACACCACATTTTATAAATATTTCACAATTTACATAGCTAAAATTCCACAAAATTGAAAAGAAGTACAAGAGCCTAGGGCATACCCCGAGGTACAACTAAAGAAAACAAACAAACTAACCACAGTACACAACGCTACACTGCTGGAGCTGCTACTACACATCTGAGGTACCGACCCTGCACCACTACGACGCGGCTCTGAACTGGACGACGGTTGTGAAACGTCCTCCTCGCTCTCACCTGTGGGGGTAGGGGTGAGCCTCGCTAGTCACTGGCTCAGTAGGGAACTCCCCCAACACCGAGCAAATCCAAACCACAAGTACGAAAGCAGTAACAATACCAACAATTCATATAACAGCTAAGCAGGATATAAAAGCTGTAAAAGTACTCACCGTCTGCCGACTACGAAAACAACTGTAATAATTAAACGGAAAACCAGTACAGGTGTACAAGCTAAAGTAGAGACAGCCAAACATGAGCCACGTGAACTGGTTCGCGACACCAGAAACTGACTCGGACAAGCTAACACAGGTCTACCTCTCAGTCTCGCAGCCACGGACGAAAGGTCCAGCTGCCGCTCCACGTGAAAAAGGTCAAGCAACTGTTGAGACCAACCAAACACCACCACCTGAGAACCACACGGTACAGGCCCATGCCTGGCACCTCCGGAGATCCTGGCCCGGAACTCTCTAGAGTGAGGCACTGGAAAAGGACTAGCTGGGGTCCAGTACATCTACTGGTGTCCGTACCCCCAACTACGAGCGCGCTACAAGTGACTAAAGACAAACACAAGTGTCACTGTCCCATGTCGTCTTTCCTCAGCCGGACGTACAACTCAAGCAAAGGAGTGAGGGTGTCCAGGTCAGACGACACAGACCTCGAAGGTACAACGCAAGTACCGGGACAAAGCCCCGAGCTAACAGCCTGGCTCACAAAGAACTTGGGGCACCCAAGGAGAGGTAACCACGGTAGGTGTCGTACTACTCGCCACGTACACAAAACCACGTGCACGTCACACATACAAACCACGTGAAATGTCATGTAAACCACAAGTCACAACGGTCCACCACCTGTGAACCCAACTAAACTCGCGTGAACAACACGCAACCTCGAAGGTAAGTAACTAACCCTATATCTCATATGCTAAACACAGAAACCATGTGCACTCAGTGCACAACAGGTGCCAACGCACCATATATTATCAATAAATACCATAATTAGCTATTTCTGTTCACACACACGCTGGCGGCAACATCGATTGCCGCTTATGGAAGTAAACGGCAAGGGATCTGGCCATCTACATCCTGGCTGATGAGACTGGCGTCAATCGACCTTGACGCCAAGCTCTTCAGCCTCCGACCCTGCAGAAACCCTAAACCGATTCTACAGGTTTCCTAATCGTTTAAACAACCGAAAAGCATAAGGAAACAGTTCCTCTAACATCGACGCACTATAATTAAACCATTACAGCATGCTAACTACTTAAATTCATCAAACCACCCATTAACCTCGCTTGGTGCAACTTAACCCGAAAATGCATTAACATGCTGATTCAAGTAATTACGTCGTGTTTTAATGTTTCTACGGAGCTAACCGGGTTCTTCCCCTACCTCAGAACGCACTAAAACCTCCCACAATCTCCTGGTTCACGCCGAACCCTCCGCGAGCTCCCACGCGAATTGCACCACACCACGGCGTTTCCTCGCGCAATTCAGCAACGCCACACGTTCTACGATCGTCCAACCACCCTTCAGTACCTGTTAGAAGCTTTAGAAACACGGGGACACAGAGCTGGGGCAAGAGGGAGAGAGAAGCAGGGTGGAAACCTGCTCTCAGGTGACCCTATAACCTGTAGAATTCTCAGGTTGGCGTCAACCCCTCTGCCGCCTAGGACAACCGCCCCCCTAAACGTCCACATCTTGTGCCGCCAAGATCATGAAGTCAACGCAAACCTATCTGGACGCCAACAAGTCAGCGACCACCCCTGGCGTCCAACTCCAACTGAACTACAGCAGGTCCTATTTCATCAGGACCAAACCTGCACTTCACCTGCTCAAGCCACACCTCCATACCATACATTCCACACAACAAAACACACTAGCCTCACAACGGCTGCCACAACCACAACACACATGATCCGCATGGATCCGAAAAGCACGCGACGTTACACAGACCCTGTGACTGTGATGGCCCTATAGGCCGCGTTCTGAGGTCTTGTCGCGTCAGTGAACCCGTCGCGTTCTAAACACCACGAGTGCCCCGTCGCTATCTCGCTGCCTGATTTGACTGCCTTTTTGCGTTCTGCACATACCCTTGTCGCCTTCTTCATATGATCCCGTCACGAACCGCCTGCCTGATCAGACAAGCCTGTCGCGATCCTTACAAGGCACTGTCATGTTCTGATCTGACCCCGTCGTGATCCTTACAAGGGTCCGTCGCGACCTCAGGATTTTTCATGAAACCCCACCTATTTCTTTTACAAAACTTACTGCTATACCCGAGGTCTGTTTAAATATGATATTTAGTGTGTAATTCACATGTCTTAGGTTTTATCATTGCATGATGGTTTATTTAATGGCCTAAAAGTGATTAACCTATTTAAAAAGCCTTAATTACATGAATATATTCTAATTACTTTCTTAATGATATGATCATTCATGAAACTTGTTATTTACTCTTGTTACCGTTCTAGCTTGATTAAATGATAATTATTATCTTAAAATCTTGGAAACCCATGTGTAGTTAAATGCATTGTCCATGCATGCCTTCATAATAAGTGTTTTGCGCAAGTTTGAAACCGAGGTTTATGAATTGAGACACACGTACATCACTACACACTTACACGTCTAGGCAGCCTTTCTTGGGATTTGGAATCTCTCTACCGGTCATTCCGAATCGGTAGACTAGCGACCTTTCACTAAGACCTCTATAAATCTCCGCTCTCCGTGGATTCCCACATAGAGGCCGAGTTGGTTGTACTATTGAAGTTCCCTGGAGATAGCGTGCACTTCCTTTCTCTTCTTGTTCTCGTGAGTGTGATTACAATCCAGACTAAAGCCATTAATGTAAAGATTGAACTAAAGTATAAATTGTACCATTATGCTGCCAAATTTATCTCTTGACCATTGTTATCATGAAATCATGTTAAATTACTTATTACTAGTTCTCATCGTCATAATGAACATGACATTACACATGCTTACTTATTGAAACCCTCATGGGCCATTATTAATGACTGTGGGTATCTACATTTAAAATTTAAGTGAGATGCTGACCGGGCACGGCGAGTGTCCAAGGGCTCCAGTCTAGCCCCAATGACGGAGAGTCATAATATACTGTTAACCATGGGGTATAATGATTACTGGTGTTGCATCTGCACTGGGAGTCGTGCGTGTCGTGTTGAATGATAGATACAATAACCACATATCGTGTCCTAGTGTACATTCTTGATGGATCTTTTCTTGGTGTACATTAGTGTCTACGTGCATGATTAGTGTTACATTATCATGCTTGTGCATGCTTGATTGCTTGCGTGATATGGCCATCCTGCATTTATTGCAAATAGTGATATCTTGTGTTCTTGAAATCAAGTGAAATCTTGCGTGCTTGTAAAAAGTGATCTGTTTCTAGTTCTATCTTGTCATCTTGTTCTAAAATGATCACTCTATCTAGCTTGTTTCATGTATCATGTTTTAACGAGTTTTATTGGCACATGCATATCATGACATTCATCGTGCTTACCTAGTTCTAAATTGCTAATCACTTATATCATTATCCGCACATTGAGATATAAATCCTACTGGGCTAGTTTGCTCATTCGCTACTTTTACCCAATCTAGGAGACTATGACATTCAAGTGGAAGAGCAAGTCGAGGATGGGAATGCGTCCGAGTGAAGAGTGTCCCAACTATGAGTCTAGTTATGGTAGTTTGCTTTCAGTGTTAGACTCATGTAGTAGGAAGTGAGGAATAAATGTACTTTTCCTTTTTATTGAGTCTTAGTCTGTAATAGTTTCCATTTGGAATACAATGAGTTGAGATTGAATACAAGATTAGTTGAGTTCAATATTAGGCCCTATTATGATGATGTATGT
>JACBKR010003770.1:0-27421 GCA_014218235.1 Colocasia esculenta
CTTAGGTCGCCGTGTTGTGTGTGTGTGGCTGGACATAGAGGTCATTTACCACGATGAGGGGGAGTGAGGCATATGGCCAACAACATTCTTTTGCAAATTGGGTTGTTATCAACATTAGGGGTAGAATCTTTTAAGGTACAACCCATTCCATGGGTGAGAGAGATCCTCACCATCGGCATCCCTTCCCAGTTTGCTGACAATTTGGACCTCGGACCTCTAGGTTTTATAAAAATTCACTTCAAAACCATGTCTCCTTCTGGAATTTACGCTCAATTACTTTCTTTTGAAAGGATCTTGAGAGTATATTTTGATATGAAAGTACATGATCGGCTGTAGCTAAGCATCGTTCGTCTAAGAGTTCTAATTGTGTAAGCAACACCTCCCGATGTTCGTCGGAATTAAGTCTTTGTCCAGCTGAACTCTTAGCGAAGGAATGAGGATCTCATGTGAACATACCGCTTCCATCCCATATGTAAGTGAGAACGGAGTTTGCCTAGTGGGCGTGCGGACGGAGGTGCGGTAGGCCCACAGAGCCTCGACCAATTTCTCTAGACAATCAGCAAATTTATTAGACTCACAAGTTTTCTTTGGAATTTCAAAAGCTTTTTATTTGTGGCTCGGCCTGGCCATGCCCTGCGGATAGTACGGAGACGAATGATGCAAGGAAATATTGAATTTTTACATAAGTCCTGAAGCTCTGAGATATGAACTGGGGTCCATTGTCGGTGACGAGGCTGCTTGGCACTCCGAACCGCGTAATGATGTTCCTCATGATAAATCTGCCACGGTTGATTGAACTTTGATTTCTGCGAATGCTTCAACTCGGCCCACTTGGTGAAGTACTCAGTAGCAGTGAGAATGAAAGATTTTATTTTATCTGAGCATTAGGATCACAAGAGGCCCGATGATATCAAAGGCCCACATGGAGAAAGGCCAAGGGAAGATAGTGGATGCAAAGAGGAAGAAGGGGCATGGATTTTATCGACATGGATCTCTCATTTGACGCACCTACGAACGTAGGTGGCACAGTCTTCTTCTAGGGTGGTTAGTAGTAGCCTGCCTAAGAATTTTTTAGCCAACATTTGGCTATTCACATGCCCTCACATTCACTGGAGTGGGATCCTTCCACTACCTTCCAAGCCTCTTCGTTTGTCAAACATCGGAGGAGCATTCCATTTAGAGTGGTCTGTAGAGCACTTCACCAATAATGGTATACCTCAACGCGCTCTACGGATGGCTCTCTTATCCTCCGCTTCAGCTTCTTCGGGGAAGGTACCATTCTTGCAATATTGCTTAACTTCGTGGTACCATGGCCTTTCTTCTTCCATCATTTCTCCTAGCTCCACAAGCATTAACTCCTTTGCTTCTTTTCTCTCTGCCTTCAAAACTAGAGAGCTCCTAAGGTAACGAACCAAGGATCCTGAGTGGAGGGAGCCTCTAACCTTTGAACAGTGATTGTCTCAGCACTGCGGCTGAGAGGGAAGGAGAGAGAGGAGGCCAAGGATGCCAGGGCATCGGCCAGGATTCTGAGAGCGAGGAGTATGAATGTAGATGAGTTGATGAAATTGCTTGGCTAGGAGTGTGACCAGATCTTGATAGGGCTTGAGTTTAGGGTCACGAGTGAGGTAAGTAGAAAGGACTGGCAAAAGAACGAGTTGAGAGTCTCCTATGATCTGAGATGACGCGCGCCTAAGAGATAGGCAAGCTTAAGACCGGAAAGGAGAGCTTCATACTCGAAGATATTGTTGGTGGCATGGAATGGAGTTGGTAGGCTAGAGGAATGGTGATCCCTTCTGGGGTGAGCAAGATAGCACCTATGCCCCGTCCCCTAGAATTGAGAGCTCCATCTAAGTGGAGCGACCAGAAGGGATCGCGAGAGATGAGTGACAGGTTTTCATCGGTGAATTCCTCTTGAACCGTGTCACTGTGAGGAAGAGGAAGGTGAGCAAGGTGCTCAGCAATGACATACCCTTTTATAGCTTTCTAACTATAAGGTGATATCGAATTGAGAGAGGAAACTTTGCCAGCGTGCCAATCTATCGGCGAGGACTGGCTTCTCCAAGAGATACCTAATAGGATCCATTCTAGAAATCAAACTCACTTTATGGGCTAGGAAGTAGTGCTTCAATTTCTGCACCACCCAAACTAGCGCTGCACATGTTTATCCATTGTAGTAAGTTTGAGCTCGGAAGGATTAAAGAGCCTAGATAGGTAATAGACTGCCTTTCTTGCCAGATTCATCATGTGAGCAAGGACAGTTCCTAGGGAGTCCTCAATGGTGACAGATATAGGATTAAGGGTTTCCCAGGGGCAGGCGCCTGCAGCACGGGTGGGTTCATAAGGTAACTCTTGAGCTCATCAAGGCCTCTTGGCACTTGGCGTTCTATTCGAACTTGGCCCCTCCTTTCAATAGTTCATAGAAAGGATGACATCTTTGGGAGTGCTGAGATATGAATCTCCTTATGAACTGTAGCAACCAATCAAACTCGAAGCTCAGATATGTTCTTTAGAGGAGGCATTTCATTTATCGCCTTGGCCTGTGCGGGTCTATTTAAATACCCCATTTGCTGACTATAAACCTAGCAATTTGCCTGAAGAAACCCAAATACGCACTTCTTCGGATTCATCTTCAGCTGATATTCTTGTGCGCGACAAAACACTCTGGCAAGCACGGAGGAGTGTCTCTTCGGGTCCGAGACCTCACCACAATATCATCCACGTAACCTCAACATCGATATGAATCATGTGTGGAAGATAGCTAACATCGCCCTTTGATAGGTGGCGCCGACATTCTTTAACCAAACGGCATGACCACATAACAATATGTTCCCATGGTGGTGAAGGAGGTCTTCTCTTGATCCTCCGGAGCTAGACAGATGATTATAGCCTGAATACCCATCCATGATGATAGAGTTCAAACCCTGCGGTGTTGTCGATCAAAACGTCCAAATGAGGTAACGGATATCGTCTTTGGACATGCCCTATTCAAGTCCCGGAAGTCTATGCAAATACGCACCCTTCCGTCCTTCTTCATCACCAGGACTATGTTCGCCACCACAATGGATAGAGGACTACACATGAACTTGGCTTTGTGTAGTTTATCAATTTCCTCCTTCATCTTCAAAGCAATGTGGGGGAGGAACCTCCTTAGCTTTTGCTTAATGGCCACTGCCCCTGGCTTCAAGATAACCTATGTTCTACCAATTCGGGGTCAATGCCGGGCATGTCATCATAGGACCAGACAAAGGAATCTTTAAACTCCCTTAACATCTCTATGAGTGCCTTTTCTTCTTCAGGAGGGAGACTGGAAGCTATGGTCAAGAGCCTTGGGTCCTCTTCTGTTCCCACGTTTACCTCTTTGGTGGGTTCGTCTACTGTCGAGGTGGGGTCATCGAATCTTCTCATGCCGCTTGCATCCATCTCGGCAGCATCCTCTATCTCGCAATCATTTTCTCCAATGGGTCATCTTCGGCCAAGATCTCATACACTCCGAATCTATCGTCTAGCCTTCCTCTTTGTGCAGATCCTCTATGTTCAGAACTACTACTTCTTGGACGAACTCTTCGACAGCTAGAAGAGCGCCACACCTTGCACCAAGTCTAACAGATACCTACGGGATATGCCACTACCCTTCTTCTTCTAGACTGGACGGGGACTTGCTAGATTCTACCCCTGAATCTAAACTAGGTTTGATTTTACAGAAGGCTCCAGAGGAGTATCCGGATTTATTGGAAAGGAAAGGAAAGGGTGTGGGAGGGCCGCAAAGGTCCTCCGATGGGACTGGAGGAAGAGGCGGGCCACCTGAGCTCAGGGTGCCGTGGCAGAGTTGGGGTGCAGGGGAACAGAAGGCCCCTCCCATATCGGCCAGGACGACCATGTCGGTCAACAGGCGAAAGCACAGTTTGAGCAAAAGAGGAGAAGGACGGGGATCGCGCCCAGGAGAAAAGGGGAGTGACGGGGATCGCCGTCCGCAAGAGGAAGGAGTGCGAGGGTGACGGGGATTGCCGTCAAAGAAAGGAAGGAGTGCGAGGGTGCGGGGATCGCCGTCAAAGCAGAGGGGAAGCGCGAGGGTGATGGGGATCGCAGTCAAGAGCAGAGGAAGGAGTGCGAGGGGACGGGGATCACCGTCAAAGCAGAGGGGAAGCGCGAGGGTGAGGGATCGCTGTCAAAGCAGAGGGAAAGCACGAGGGTGACGGGGATCGCCGTCAAGCAGAGGGAAAGCACGAGGGTGACGGGGATCACCCCGAGGTAGCGAGAGTCGGACAGCAGAGGGTAGAAACAAGGAAAGATGAGTCGAGAAAGAGAAGGAAGATGGGGATCACCGTCCGATGAAAGGGGAAGAGAAGAAGACGGGGATCGCCGTCCGAAGAAGGGGAAAGGAGAAGACGGGGATCGCCGTCTGAAGAAAGGAGGAAAAAGACGCATGGGGACATCCCGGAAGAAACATTCACACATTATTTATTTATTTTTTATTTTTTTATTTGAAAGGAAAGGAACTACATTACATTAGAAGGCTTCAGGAAAAAGGACAGAACGAGCCATTAAGGAAGATGGTGAAGAAGGGTGAAGGGCGGACTAACGCTTCAACAACGTCGGGGGGAGAATTGAAGAATGAAGGGTGGAGATAAGGGAATAAAATTAAAATTATGGACAAAGATGGATGATGAAACGAAATGACGGGAGGCCGGGAAAACCCTGGCCAGAGTTCTTTGTTAAACTGGCTGGACTTATGATCTCAATTCCTCACCAAATCCAAGCAACTGTCGCTTGGTGGTGGCTGCTGATGCTGATGGGGCTACTACCCGAGACGTGACATGTCATCCTCGCTGAACAAGCGGTTGACTGCTGAGATGAGTCCTCTAATTCTGGTTCCTCTGTCTCGGCTTCTAGTTCATTGAACAACAAACTGACCGCTGAAATCAAATCATCAAGGTCTGGTGTTTTGTATCTGACTCAGCTCTCTTCTTCTTGCTGGGTCGCTGAGCTTCTAGGGCTTGGTATGCTGATTGGTGCTCCTCCATCGTGGTGTTATATCCAGGCTGCATCGGCCCACTGACAAAATGATCATACAACGTCAGGTGAGGGGGCCATGGTCTGACTGTGAAGAAGATGAGAATGTAGCCCATTCTGAGTATCATAACCATGTTTTGTGAATTTCTTTGTGCTGGCCACTGTTTTGGTTCTCCCTTGGAGATGAGCACCTAAACCTTTTCCTGACTGATAGCCGAGCCTGAACATGATATCCCAACCTTTTATGTTTGTGGTCACATCTTCCTGACAGCTATCACTGATGGGGACCCGATTGGGCGGTTAGAAGAGAATGTATAAGCCTAGGGATAGTTGACATCGAGCACTGAAATGACGGGCTTATTGGATGGCCATACTGATGGCAATACTCTCTCAACAGCT
The DNA here is from genome assembly GCA_014218235.1 of Colocasia esculenta. NCBI lineage: Eukaryota > Viridiplantae > Streptophyta > Magnoliopsida > Alismatales > Araceae > Colocasia > Colocasia esculenta. Next base: position 5,410 of record JACBKR010003770.1, read on the forward strand.
TCGACTGTGTGGGTCGTTGCTACGCTCTTAACCTTGACTATCCGCCCTTGGAAGGGAATTTCAAACATTGATGCCGTGGAAGGCACTGCCCCTAGTGACTCAATCCACGGGCGCCCTAAGATGGCCTTGTAAGTGTGATCGATGTTCAACACATAAAATTCAATTGACATGACAAGTGGCCCCAGCTCTGCTTGCAACGTGACAATCCCATGACAGGCACGTCGTGAATTGTCGTGCAGCTATGGTGTGGGGGTGGGCTGCAATTGGCACTCTGAGATGTTGCAGGCTCTTAGGGTGCTCAACGGGCATACATTAATGGAAGCCCCTGTATCTACTAGCGCTGCGTCAATGGCCACTTGTTTATAGTGAGTGTCACACACAAAGGCATCTTCCTAGCTTCAGGGGCAGCTAATTCACCATTAGAAAAGGTAATAGTGGGTCCCCTGTTCACAATAGAAAGTACAGAAGGCAGATTGTCAGGGTTCATGTCCTCATGACCATGACCCTCTGCTGGAAGGCCCTTAGGGCGTCTTGGTGAGTCTGTGACCTTTTGATCAACTCTAATATGGAGATTTTGGCGGGGGTTGATCCAAATGCTTCAGAATGTCATATTGGGTCCCCGGGACGGGTCTATCTCTTCCATATCTTGTTGCTGTTGAGTGCTGGTTTGCTGTGCCGGTTGACATGTCATGGATACGGACGCATTAGGGTACATCCGATGGAACATCCGCCCACTCCGCAGGGTGAGGTTATGGTGGAGTGGAGGAGGTGAGGTGTCAAGAATGGAGGGGTTGGCTAGTAATGGCGCTGGCGTAGCGGAGAGAGAGATGTTACTGGACGAAGGGATAATGGGTGATATGATTGGGGAGTTGTAGGATGGTGAGGTGATGTGGCAATAGTGGGTGCGAAGGAGAGAGGCCCAGTGGATGTAGGGTGTGGTGGCAGGGGGTGTGATATGGGAAATAACCAAAAGCTGGCCCACTTCGTGTTCATCGTCGAAGGCCCTTGAGCTTCTGGTGGTGGGTGGTGGATGACTAGGTTACATGCGCGGGTGGAGGAGGTGGTGGAGCAGGTTGGGGTTTGGAGCAGGCGGGTGTTGAGGCATGGGGTTGCGGATTATGCCAAGGTCATTTGCGGCTGCTGCGGCTGTGTTGTTGTTGCTGTTGCTGGTACTGTTGTTGGAAGGGTTGGAACTGCTGTTGTTGTTGTTGTGGCTGCTGTTGCCTTTGTTGTTGTGCTGTTGCCTCTGACCTGTTGGTCCTTAAGTCTAGATTAGCCTCTTCATTTCTGCCCAATCAATTTGGTTTACTCATGAAGATCATATATTATGTCCCGGAATTGGAAACAATCCGACACATTGTGGCCCGGATGGCGATGGTAGACACCATACTTTGTTTGATCCGCTGCATATTCCAATTTGCCTTCTCAGGAGGGAGTCTAAGGGCATTCAAGGACATGAGGGCTGCAAAGACATCGGCCAAAGACTCGGGCAGAGGAGGATATTGGGCTCTTTTGGTCCGTTGGGCTTTCTGGGTGCATAGCCATTCTGAGGTGGAGGAACTTGGGAGTACTGGCGCTGATCTTGTGGAAGGTTCTGACCTTGGGGAGGTTGTGCTTATTGTTATTCCATGGCTACTGAGGTTCTGGGTGTATGGTGACCTACCTACCGGGCCTTGGGGGTTACTTACTGCACCCACTTGCTCATTGGTTTGGATCCCCTCGGTGACTGGGCCTTGAGGCTTCTTGGTGTAACGGGTTTTAGGGGTCTCAAACATAGAGTGTATAGGCGAGTCCTTGAGTTGGGTCTGAATGAAACGGGCTCGGCTATATAGCTGGTGCATGGTAGTAATGTCATTCATGGCCAAGATGGCTCAGTAAGTTGGGGTAGCATTGGAAATTAACAGCTTTACTTTCTCCTCCTCCGGCATGAGGCAGCGGACCTTGGCAGCCAATCACGCCATCGGTCAACATAAGTTGAGAACTCCTCCTCGGGCTTCATCTTTTCAGCTACTAGATCCACAAAGGAGTATTCAGGTCCAACCCAATCTTGGAATTGCTGTAGGAACCTCTCTTGAACCATTTGGAAGTCCTCGGCTTCCTCAGGGGGCAAAGAATAGAACCACTCTAGGGCCAAACCATCTAGGGATTTTCTGAACAAGTATACCATGAGATGGCGGTCATACTTGTGCGGTGCAGATTCATAGACAAAATCCTTTAAATGAACATATGGGTCCCCTACCCCAGAGTACCGCCGATAAACAGGGAGCTCTGACTGGGTGGTACCCGGAGGTGTTGGAAAGGTGGGAGAGCAATGTCGGCTACCTTCCGAGGATCAATTTGCCTCCTGAGGTCATGAAGCTCCTTTTTCATACTTGTCCACTCCGAAAGAAAGTCGGAAGGAGTTTGGATATGGTGCGCAGAGACAAGGGAGCGGGGTTGCTCAAAAGAGTGGGACCTCTCACGGGGGAGGGAGCAGGTTCAGCCATATAATATGTTGAGGTTGGAGGGGATCGAGGCCGAACTACTCGTGCCGGAAGATAGCTTGGTTCCGAGAATGGATGGCCGAGGACGGAGGGGTGTGGGATCTGCCCCTGAGGAAGGAAGGTGGGGTGCTGAGGCAACACGGGCGGAGGAATTTGCCGGTCAGACTGAATTCTGACCTGAGGGGGATAGAGGTCGCTTCCCCTTGGCAATGGCTAGAAATTCGCGGACTTGGTCCGGAGTGAGATGGGGGAGGAGCTGACTGAATTGTGAATGGGGGTCATCTCCTCCAGGAGGAGAAGGAGGACGGGATTGACTCCCGATGACGGAGGAGGTTGGATATGCCCAGAGAGATGGCCATAGAGGGTTGGGCCACACTCGAGGAGCCCAATGGGAAGGACATCGTTGGCAAGGACCCAGAATTGGTCCATGTTGAACAAGGGATCATGATAGAGTACAAGGATCGGAGGGGATTGACTTGATCTCCCTAAACAATGACGCATGCACCCCCAAAACAAATAGGGGGTGATACTGACAACTCCTAGACTCTAGCACAGCAAGAAAGACGAGAGAGGAGGGATGAACCGAAACACTCAAGTTGTCATGATTAATGCGTAAATTTCTTAAGGTTCAAACTTGACCTTTAGATTAATTGATTAAGGGGATGTCACTCAGTCAAGTGGGCCTTAATAGGTAGGAACTCGAGTCCTCCAGTGTTGCTAAGGGGTGGGACACTCACACGCGAGGGGTGGCTCGGACCAATGGGTGCGACGGGTACAACCGGCCGGTGAACCGCAACGTGCGTACGGTCACGAGGACTTACGAAGGTCCTCGGAAGGTGGGCCCGAGTCAGCCTACGAGTGCTTGTAGGTGAGAGGGCTCACTCGACCATGGGGGAACCTGAACAAAATGGGATGAATAGCGTATGCAAAGGGCTTAAGTGCCCAAAAGTATGCAAGAGTAACAAATGAAGATCAAACAGGGTGACAAACAAGCTCTCGGGTAGAGTCGCGGCAGCTGTATACACCGCAACCTTTATCGCGACAGGGCAGCCTGCCGCAATAAGAGCAGAAGCCCGAGAACAAAGTAAGTCACAAACCAGACTCAACAGACTACCTTAACAGATGATAAAAGTGCAAAAATCACTAAATTGATACATAACGGATCATGAAGCACCCATAAACCGATTCATGGATGAAAACATTAACATACAAAGCGTACCTATTGACGCGACGCTTATGCTCGACGTGACCTTGTCGCGTCCCTGTGCTATGCCGTGACAGATCCTGAAAACTTACAAATGAAAAGAAAAGGAAAACCTGAACCCTAACAGGATTCTAACATCCAAAAACACTACAATACATGGTACAGAGACATGGAACAGGGATGCATGATCTCATAGAAGCAGGATAAGGCAGATATGAGAAGAAAAATGCTGACCTGCTATCGCGTCCTGTCGAGTGCCGCGATCTTATCGCGTCACCGCGATACGCCGTGACACGAACCGAGGGACAAAAAAAAGCAGGAAACAAAGAACAAAAAAAGACTAACAGGGGACTAAAATGACAAACAAGGAAGAAAACATGGCAAGCAGGCAAACTAAATCCACGAGGGTAGCACTGAAGGTCCCACCGTGATCGCCAAAAGGTGTAATCACGGAGAATGTGCACCCCAAAGACACGCAACAGGATATTAAATCTAATAATATTGAAATGAGGAATGTGATCGCCACCTAGTAAGTTACCAAATGAGAAGAAAATAACATAGGCTAACTAAACTAGGAAAAGGAGAGAGAAAGGAGGCGGACCTAGTATCGCGGCAGTCGCACCTGTCGCGATGGTGTGGTAACGCGTCTCTCTATCCAGACGCGTCTCCTTGTCGCGTCGTCCTCCGCCGTCGCGTTCTCTATTGTGCAGGAGATTTATGGTTGGACCTTCTTCCTGTCCTCCAGCCGGTCGGAGAACAAGAGCTCCTCGTGGAAACAAGTTTAGGTGCCTGCCAAAACAAAGAAGAAAGAAACAACAAAAGCCCTATTAGAATGAGTTAAGAGTAGTATCCATTCAAAAATGAAAAGAAGGGAAAGAGCATGGTGGGGACGAACCTGGGGTGGCTTTTAAACCCCATTGGGTGTGGAAATGTGGGAGGGAAAGTGGTATGCAACTTATCTAGAAATAACATAAAATGTATGAGGAAATAGAGGGAATGGGAAGGGGAGGAGAATGAGCCCATGAGGGCGACTCCCTGGCGTGGACGCAGTCCCAAATGTGTGCAATGGCTTCTGGAAGGGGTGGAACGCGTCCTTACGCTCCACGCTCCATGGATGATGAAATGAGCAAGCTTTTGTGGAGTGGAATGTGAGGGAAGGAGTGGAAATGGGAGGGCTACGAGGCTAAGTATAACTCAGGAGAGAATTCGGCAGCCCTTCGGGGTGAAAATCGGAGCCCTCCCGTCCATGAAGAGGGGGGCTTGTTTTTAAAAGCCTTGAGTGAGAATATCTCATTAAATGGATAATAAGTGAAATGGGAGATAAATGCCTATGAAAATCGCATGGGAGGTCCTTGGGACCTTCAAGAGAGTCCTAGGGCCCAAATCCCGCCCAAGGGTGAGATATTTCCTGGGGATAAAGATAAACCCGGGAGATAAATAGGAGTTGGTTGCGGAGGCCTGCATGCGCAGCTACTGTCGCGAAGTATCGTCGGGCCGCGACATGGAGACGTGACGGGGAGGAGCGACGCGATAGTATGCCCACGTGCATGGATATGCATGGGCTGTCGCGGCAGCCCGTAGCGTCGCGACACTGAGACGCGGCGCTACGATACGACGCGTCAAGAAAATCAAATAACTGCGAATTTCAGCCAATTATATGAATGGATAAGACTTATATAGGTCCAAGGACTCTCTCAAAGTGATAATGGGCGGGATTTCAAGGCAATTGAGTTGTTAATGGGTCAAAACAAGGCTAATGATGGGCTCAAGGTGAGTGACCAACTAGGGGCTCACTAAGATAGCAAGAAATGTGGTCCAACTCATTAGTCAGAATCGGGTGTCTACAAATAGATATAGATGTATATAACTGAAATTAAGTAAATAAATCTATTCTACTAACAGAGTAAGTGCGGAAGCGTAAAGTAACTACACGGTCATCGGGTAAGCTAAAGTCGAGACCGAAACCCATGAAACCACGTCACTGGGAGAACCCAAGCTGCAAACACAGACAGGTAAACAATTTCTGGATAGAGACACTAGCTACAGGATAACTACACTAATAAACCGGTCAGGTGGCCACGCGCCTTACCCTCAATCGTCAGTCCATGTCTAGCACCTCCCGGCGGAGTGAGACGTGGAACTAAAGTAACCACAACTGTGTAGTATAGCAAGACTACGGTCCCACGCCTGGCCCCTCTAAATGGTTCCGAAACCACATAGAGTGAGGCAGTGAGAAGGATAGATGATCTGCGACGGAAGAAAACCAAACCCACCTCAGCGTTCAGACTCAGCTAAGAGAGCTCTAAAAAGGACTCTACGCCATGTCCCACCATTTTTCCCTTTGCCACCAGAGTCGTAGACTCGATGTAACGACCCAGAATCCGCATTACTAGTAACTAACAGTAACCCGAATTCTGACCCGCTAACCCACGAGACAAGCTCGGAAGGGTAAGAAGGAATGTCCGAGGAGACTATATTAAGAAGATACACACCATGTAAAGCTGTAAAATTTCATATACATGAAACATAACATGTACATCTCAGAGTCCGAGCTAAATACAGAGTACAAAAGTACAACAAAAAGTACTACTCACTGCAGCTAGGGCGCACCAACACCAGAGTGGCTAGACTCGCCGGAACGGGAGTCGACGACGACCCACCTGAAAGGGAGGGGAGTGAGTCTCAAGAAAAGAGACCCAGTAGGGAAAAGTAACCCCCACGGCAATAGTATTAAAGTGCGGAAAGTAAAAACAGAAAGTAAATACACGTCGCATCACAACCCAAAACTGTAACCTCGCTGCTCAGTAACACACACTCACACACAGTAAGTAGGACTCAGCTAGGGTCTGTGGCTCGGCGTCCCGTCCCCGCAGAGTCTCTCAACCCCAGCCCGTGTGCACACTACAGACGCTCTCTCTCGCGTCTGGTCCCGACCGTTTTTTTCCCCTACGCCTGACCCTAGCGTTAGAAGGGGCTCCACAGAGACCGGCTCGAAACCACCACAAGGATTACGCACAGGACAGAGACTCTCAACATCCTGGCTCCCAACGGAGGACCCCCACACGTCAGTCATCTAAAACAGAGCATCGCTCTATGTCCAGGTGACAAACAGAAACAGAAGCACGGTAACTCAACGCAGTACAGCCGGTAACACTCTCAACGTCTGAAACACCGTACAATAGACGGACACCTCATGTCACCTCATGACACAATTAATTACGCATAAGCGCAGGCGGAGTCACACTCTAAGCCTGGAAAAATGTGTTAACAGGGGACATCCCACGTCAACACCTTGAAACACAAAACGGATCACACAGCCTGCTGGGACCAAGATGTTAACGGTACTCGAATGTTGCCAATCATAATGTAGACTGCACTCCAAATGCCGTTAACACTCATCAACGGCAATCGACCTTGTCGTTTATGTCAACTTTGAAGATCTCAACGTCAACATATGTTGACGTTAATATCTTCTTCATACCCTAGACCCAGAACAGCGCCGGTTAGTCCAATTGGTAAACCACCCAATTAGAACACCTGTGATGGAGGGAAATACTTCCTCATAGCTTCTAACCTACCAGAACTTCGGAAAAACACGATCCAACACTTGGATCGCCCAAACACCCAAAATCCTGGCATGGTATAACCCACCCTAGAATGTGAATTACATACTAATCACACACAATAAGGCTAATCTATTAAGGAGGTTAAAGGGGTTAAGTCCCTACCTCAGAATGCCCCAAAAACTCATAAACAGTCACCAATCGCGCCGGAACCCCTCGAATCTCTGCGCCGAATCACACCAAATCTTCGTGTCCCCCGCCCGATCTAACACTGCACACGAACCAACATCTTCCCACGAACTCCCATCAACCATTGGAAAGGTGGAAACAGACAAAGGTAGAAGTGGAGGGAAAGGAAGGAAAGGAGAAGAAAAGGTTTCTGCTCTCGGACTGCCCTATTTCTACAGGCACGACAATAGACGTCCACATACCTCGCCGCCTATTTGAACCGCCAATGGGTTGACGTCCTGACCGCTTGCCATCAAGTTCAACGACACAACGTCCACATCGCTGACGCTAACACCAAGTCAACGGATAGCCCCTGGCCATCAACCACAAGTCACGACAATCCATTGCCGTCAACCACACCCGAACCTCTACAAGACCCAATAAGATCCGCTAAACCTGAGACTTACAGCCCTCCCCCCTTAAGGAATTTTGCCCTCAAAATTCAAACACACATAAGAAAGAAGACTCACAAAGAGGTATGGAAACTGCTCGCGCATTTCGTCCTCTCTCTCCCATGTCGACTCACCACCTGAATGCCGCTGCCACGCAACACGAACTAAGGGGATTGCCTGTTCCTCAACTCTGAACTCGGCGATCCTCGATATGCAACGGAAATTCTGGTACTGTCACATTGGAGTCACCTCAGACCATTCTGAACTCGCGAGAACGTGAGACTCGTCAGAAAGTTACCCTCCGAAGCATCGACACATGGAACATACGTGAACTGCTGCCAACTCTGACGGAAGCTCAAGTCTGTACACCAAACCCGACACACTCAGCATGGTGAAAGTCCAATAAGCGGGGACTCAACTTTCCACGCTTACCAAACCTCACCACTCCCTTCATATGAGACACATGGACAAACACCTGGTCCCCTACTTGAAACTCGAGCGGTCGTCTGCGCTGATCTGCATAACTCTTCTGCCGACTCTGAGCTGACTGAAGCCTCTGCCTCACAAGCTGAACTACCTCAACCGCCTGCTGTACTAACTCTGCCCTATGACAACCCGCTCGCCAACCTTGAACCAGTCTAGAGGAGTGCGACATGGACGTCTATACAAAGCCTCATATGGTGCCAAACGATACTGGAGTGATAGCTATTATTATATGCGAACTCGACCAACGGCAGGTGAGTTGTCCACGACCCCTGCCACTCCAGACAACAAGCTCTAAGCATGTCCTCTAAAGTCTGGATAGTCCGCTCTGACTGACCGTCTGACTGAGGGTGGGTGGGCGGAACTAAAAGCCAACTCTGTCCCCAAAGCTCTCTGGAACTGCGCCAGAATCTAGAAGTGAAGCGATGATCCCTATCTGACAACAATACAGATCGACCATTCCGTGCAAAGGAACAATCCGCTCTACGTACAACGCGGCCAACCTATTCACACCCCACTAGACCTGACAGGCAAGAATCTAGCAGTCTTCGTCAATCTGTCCACAAAATCCAAATGCTGTCAAAACCTCCAGCTGTCCTCGGCAAACCACAAACAAAGTCAGTCGTCACATGGTCCCACTTCCACATCGGAATTTCTAACGGCTGCACAAGTCCTCCTGGACGCTGATGTTCGGCCTTCACCTGCTGGCAGACCAACATCTAGCAACAAAATCCGCTATGTCTCTCTTCATCCCAGGCCACCAAAACTGACGTCTCAACCTGTGATACATCTTGGTCGACCCTGGATGAATCGAGTACCTGGAACCATATGCCTCCTGCAACACACTCTCCTGACAGACTCCTCAACTGAACATAGAGTCTATCTCGGAACCTAACAGTCCTGTCCTCGCGAAGCTCAACCTCTGGGAAAGAACACACTGAGCAACTCGGGATCTGCCTACTGAGCCTCAACAACCTGTCTTACAATGGCGGGAGCCGCCAACAAACTGCCTAACACACTCAGTCGACGACTGGATGAAACTCTGAAAGACCCTTCTGCTGCAGACTGCCACAACTGCACTCCCTTAGCATCAGATGACTCATCTGTGCTTTCCTACTCAAAGCATCTGCAACTACATTCGCTTTTCCAGGCTTATACTCAATGCTAAAATCATAGTCTTTAAGATATCCATCCATCGACGCTACCTCATATTCAGATCCCTCTGAGAAAACACATACCTCAAGCTCTGGTGGTCGGTACAGACTACGAAACTCACTCGTACAGGTAAAGACGCCAAATCCTCAAAGCAAACACCACAGCTACAAGCTCTAGGTCATGGGTCGGGTAACTCTCCTCGTGGGGCTTAAGCTGGCGAGACGCATAAGCCACCACCCTCCTTGCTGCATCAAACCGCACCCAGACCCACACCTGAAGTGTCTGTGCAAACCTCAAAACCTTCCTCACCGAAGGTAACGCAAGGACTGGCGCTGACGTAAGCAGTTGCTTCACTCTATGAAGCTCTGCTCACACTGCTCCGACCACACAAACGGAAACCCCTTTCTCGTCAACCGAGTCAAGGGTGCAGCAACCTGAGAAAATCCTGAACTAACCTGCGTAGTAACCTGCCAAGCCAAAAAGCTATGAATCTCAGACACAGATCTGAGACTCTCCCACTGTAAAAACTGCCTCGACCTTCGCTGGATCTACAGAACTCCCTCACCTGAGATCACGTGCCCCAAAAAGTGAACCTGTTGTAGCCAAAACTCACACTTACTAGTTTGGCATACAATGGTGCTCTCGCAAGGTCTGTAACACGATCCTCAGGTGCTCGGCGTGCTCCTCCTCCGAAGCGGAGTACACCAGAATGTCGTCAACAACACTACGACAAACCGGTCCAAGAACTGGTGGAACACCCGGTGCATCAGATCCATGAAGGCTTGGGGTGCATTCGTGAGCCCAACGGCATCACCAAAAACTCAAAATGTCCATACCTGGTCCGAAAAGCAGTCATCTTATGTCAGAGTCTCTAATCCGCAACTGATAGTAGCCCGACCTCAGGTCGATCTTCGAAAAGACATGAGCAGACTAAAGCTGATCAAAGAGATCGTCATCCTAGGCAATGGATACCTATCTTGATGGTCACTTGGTTCAGCTTCCTATAATCAATACACAATCAGGCTACCACCTTCTTCCGGACAAACAAAACAGTGACCCCCCAAGGAGAAAGCTAGGACGAATATAGCCCTTCTCCAACAGCTCCTCAAGCTGCCTCTTCAGCTCCCTCACTCTGCTGGTGCCATAACGATACGGTGCCTGTGCAAATGGTACAGTTCCAGGAACTACTCAACAGTAAACTCAATCTCTCTCTCTAGCGGTAGACCAGTAACTCTTCCAGAAAAACATCCGGAAACTCACACACTACGGGAATGTCCCCCACTCCCGAGGTAACCTGTCAAGGGTCATAACAGAAACTAGAAACCCTGACAACCAAAGGCAAGCACCTCCCCGCCCTCAAAGCAAAAACTAAAAAGCGAGAAGTAAGAGGTACAATACCCTGGAAGTAGAATGCCGCTTCCCCAGGTATCCGCAAGTGCACCCTCTTCTTCTGGAAATCCATCACTGCACCATACCACTCTAACCAGTCCATACCCCAAATCACATCATAATCCTGTAACTGTAAAGCAAACAAGCGAGCTGACAACCACTGATCCTGCAACTGCACAGGTACCACTCCTCAACAGTAGGACGTAAGAACAAAGTCCCCTGTCGGCAACTCCACTGCTAGCTCAACAGACTCTCCCGACTCAACTCTCCAAGGGAGTCTAAAAACTCCTCAGACACAAAAGAGTGAGAGGCACGAGAATCAAACAAAACTCTAGCTAATAACTAAAAACTGTAACAGTACCTCCACTAGCTGAGCTGCCTCCGCGTCTGCATGGGTCAAGTGAGTAACCGACCTCTACCTCTCGACCCACCAGAACCTCCGGCCTGCTGACGCTGCTGCACGGGTGTCTGTTGCTGCTGCTGCACTCGTGGCTGTGACTGGGTCTGCTGCTGCGGCACACGAGGTAACAAAGGGCAATCTCGCGCCATGTGACCTATCTGGTCACACCGGTAACACTGACCAGCAAAAGAACATTGTATCTGCTGCGAAGGCTGCCTACCGGCTACTGAACACTCCCAACAGACTGCTGTCTCTGCTCTGCCTGCCTCCTATCACGTCGAAACTTCCTCCGAGATCCTGACTTCGCCGTCGTCCCAGTAGAAGTGGATGCGTAGGAAGTCGTGGCCTTCGGCGTCGCCTGCACACTACTCTGCTACTACTCGCCGGGCTGGGTAGGAACTACCTGTGTCTGAACCTCTACGCTCCGAGCACGGTCCGTAAGTGTCTCGCAGCGTCCAACGCTGCCGCTGTCTGATAGGCCGCGTCCAAGTATGTGATGCGCGCAACTATCAGCGCCTACCTGAGCTCTGGCCTCAGGCCCCACAAACTGCTGAGTCCTCAGACTCTCATCTGCCATAATCTGCGGAGCATAACACCCTAGCTCTACAAATATGGCCCTGTACTGCACTACAGTAGAGTCCCTCTACTGCAAGTCCAGAAACTGGTACAATTTCTCCATCCGGATAAGTAGGACAGAAGGCCCTCTCAAAGAAACGACAAAACTCCTGCCACGGAATCTGTCTAAGTGGGCGAGACTGAAAGTATCTCCCACTCAAGGACCACCAAGTCAACGCCTGTGCTTGCAACTGGTAACTAGCTAGCAACACTCGCTCCTCGGGAACACACTCGGACGGAAAGTCCGCTCCACTGCATCCCACCCATGCTCGTGCGATGTCTGGATCAGGCTGGCCCAAAAACTGGGAGGCTGAAACTGCAAGAACTCCCTCAACCCTTCCCAGTACCCGCCCTGGGGTACCGGCGCATCACGGTGTTGAGCTACAAACTGAGCCATCCCCTCAAGAAGCCGGTCAAGTCTAATCCCTGAGCTACCTAAGGAGGAGGTGGTGGCGGAACAATGCCACTGTGTGCGTCCTGTGGCAAAGGCTGTGTCTGCTAAGGTGGCGGAGCGTCTCCAGCCTCCTGACGAGTCGCCTGCTCCAGCCACTCCCTCTCTAGGACGTCGCCTAGGTGCCATAGTACTATACACAGAGCAAAAATACACACATTAATATATAACTACCTCCGGGCTAAATAGCTGCAGCTGTACTCTTTGTACTCTGAGTTAACATGATGGGCATTTCCTATATATATCTCATCCGACCAGGCTCTGATACCAAACTGTAACGACCCAGAATCCGCATTACTAGTAACTAACCAGTAACCCGAATTCTGACCCCGCTAACCCACGAGACAAGCTCGGAAGGGTAAGAAGGAATGTCCGAGGAGACTATATATAAGAAGATACACACCATGTAAAGCTGTAAAATTTCACTATACATGAAACATACCATGTACATCTCAGAGTCCGAGCTAAATACAGAGTACAGAAGTACAACAAAAAGTAGTGCTCACTACAGCTAGGGCGCACCAACACCAGAGTGGCTAGACTCGCCTGGAACGGGAGTCGGCGACGACCACCTGAAAGGAGGGAGTGAGTCTCAAGAAAGAGACCCAGTAGGGAAAAGTAACCCCCACCGGCAACATTATTAAGTGCGGAAGTAAAAACAGAAAGTAAACACGTCGCATCACAACCCAAAACTGTAACCTCGCGGCTCGTAACACACACTCACACACAGTAAGTAGGACTCAGCTAGAGTCTGTGGCTCGGCGTCCCGTCACCACAGAGTCTCTCAACCCCAGCCCGTGTGCACACTACAGACGCTCTCTCTCGCGTCTGGTCCACGACCATTTTTCCCTTACCTGACCCTAGCGGTAGAGAAGGGGCTCCAAGGAGACCGGCTCGAAACCACCACAAGGAGTACGCACAGGACAGAGACGCTCTCAACGTCCTGTCTCACCGACGGAGGACCCCCCCACGCCGGTCATCTAGACAGAGCATCACTCTATGTCTAGGTGACAAACAGAAACAGAAGCACGACAACTCAACGCGAGTACAGACGGTAACACTCTCACGTCTGAAACACCGTACAATAGACGGACACCTCATGTCACGTCATGACACAATTAATTACGCATAAGCACAGGCGGAGTCACACTCTAAGCCTGGCAAAATTTGTTACCAAGGCGGACATCCCACTCAACACCTTGAAACACAAAACAGGATCACAGCCTACTGGGACACAAGATATTAACGGTAACATCGAATGTCGCCAATCATGATGTAGACGGCACTCACAATGCCGTTAACACTTATCAACGGCAATCAACCTTGTCGTTTATATCAACTTTGAAGATCTCAGCGTCAACATATATGGACATTAATATCTTCATTCCCCTAGACCCAGAACAACGTCGGGTCAGTCCAATTGGGTAAAACCACCCAATTAGAACACTTGTTGATGGAGGGAAATACTTCCTCACAGTTTCTAACACTACCAGACTTCGGAAAAACAAGATCCAACACTTGGATCGCCCAAACACCCAAAATCCCGGCATGGTATAACCCACCCTAAAATGTGATTAACATACTAATCTACACAATAAGCATGCTAATCTATTAAGGAAGGTTAAATGGTTAAGTCCCTACCAGAACGCCCCAAAAACTCCTAACAGTCACCAATCGCGCCAGAACCCCTCGAAGTCCTGTGTGGAATCACACCAAATCTTCGCATTTCCCGCCCGATCTAACCCGGCCACACAACCAACGTCTTCCCACGAACTCCCATCAACCATTGGAAGGGTGGAAACAGACAAAGGCAGAAGTGGAGGGAAAGGAAGGAAAGGAGAAGAAAAGATTTCTGCTGTCGGACTGTCCTATTTCTACAGGCACGACAAATAGACGTCCACATACCTCGCCGCCTATTGAACCGCCAATGGGTTGACGTCCTGACCGCTTGCCGTCAAGTTCAACGACAAACGTCCACATCGCTGGACGCTAACACCAAGTCAACGGCTAGCCCCTGGCCGTCAACCACAAGTCAACGACAATATCCATTGTCGTCAACCACACCCGAACCTCTACAGACCCAATAAGATCCGCTAAAACCTAAGACCTTACACTCGAGCTCGCCCGCCTTTTCGAGAACTCCCTCAACAGGCATGCGGTGACCGAGGGTCCAGGTAATGGTAATAACCTCTCAACGTACAAGTCCACAAGTGCCTAGCACCGGCTAAAGACTAGAGTAGGATCGTGCTAGGAACAGCATAGTGCCAAGAAATAGACATGCAGTGAACGGAACTCTAAACAGTCGCCAGTCCCTCTCTGTCAAGAGGCGACGCAAGGGCCCATCACTACAAGAACGTGACGACCCTGCCTGTCATACTTGGGTCCAGAAGGCAACACATACCCCTGTTGCATTAGTAACGCGACGGCATAGACCGTCGCCACCAAATGGAAAGCGAATGAACGCGACGTACATACCCGTCGCGATAAGACGTGACTGTATAGGTGACGCTTCACAACAGAACGCGATGGAGTGATACGTCGCGACATGGTCGCGACTGGGATCCCTGTCGTGACCACAAACAGGCTGGGTGGCAACCCGAGACCTCCACAAAAACCCCACATCACACCTCCGTTGTGTACAGGGGAGGGGAGCATGGAGAACAATCTAAGCTCATTCCAAAAGCACAAACCACCCCATACACACCCATGCATGTCAAGATAAAGGATCTACACTCAATAACCTCAGATGCAAGCATGGATCTCTCATCACCCAAACCCCAAATCAAGCTCAAGAAGCATCACCAACACCCATTCACAACCTAGCATGCATTCTAAGGTCTTGGAGAAGAGGGATTGGGGCCCTAGCATAGTAAACTAGGGGGAAGGAAAAGGAGTCCCTACCTCAAATGGAGCCACCCGTTGGGGTCTTCTCGTGTGCATGGCCACCTCCTCCTCACTCCAAGATCCACGAAGACTCCGTCCACGAGCCACGAACGTCCTCCTACAAGCCAAAGGAGGGGATCACCACGCCGAGGAAGAAGACATGCCATGCCGGAGAGAACACACCACCCAACACCTCACAAGCTCTCTCTCATACACACTCTCACACACTCCCCACGGAGGAAGCACAGACAGAGGGGTCAGAGGAAGGAGGAAGAGGAAGAAAGGGGGAGATTTGATGGCCTAGCCTATATAGGCCTAGTCTCCAGAACGCGACGGGGCGGCCGTCCCATTAACATCGTTAACACGACGATTTCCTACGTCGCGATCTGGAAGGACCGTCAGACCCGACTGCCAAACTCGCCATGTGTCGCTCAGGCAGACCTGAAGACCTGACAATCGTGAATGCGACGGCCTGGCATGTCGCGTTCATATGCCATGTGCCACGACACGTGTCCCAACTGTCCCGACAGCAAGACGACAAAAAGGCATGTTGCAGTCAGAGCAAAGTCGCGACGGTAACCCCGTGTTCTTAACCAGAACGCGACGGTCACCCCAGTCGCTTTCAGAAGGAGACAACCTCATACGTCACGACCCTAACAGAAGGGTGTTTGCCCAAGAAACCAGGATATTACAATCTAACCAACAAAAAAAAAAAACATTTCGTCCTCGAAATTAAGGGTGAAACCCAGGAAGAAGGCAGCAAACATACCATCACTCAATCAAGTAAGAAAAATGCTCCCGCATCCCGTCCTCGTGCTCCCAAGTGGCCTCGCCACCAACGCGGTTCTCCCAAACTACACCTGATGAGTGGATCTGCCTCCTTTGTAGCTACTGCACTCTGCGGTCCACAACACTGACCGGGCACTCTAGCACTGACAGATCTGGAGCAACCTCTAATTGTGAGTAGTCCAACATGTGCGACGGATCTGGCATGTACCTCCTCAGCTGCGAAACGTGAAAGACGTCGTGAACACTTGCCAACTCTGATGGAAGGCCAACCTATAGTGACCTTACCAACCCGCTCCAGGATGGGAAAGGGACCAACAAACCTCGGGCTGAGCTTGACCCTCTTCCCAACCTAAGAATGCCCTTGGTGGGCGAGATCCACAAAAACACATTGTCACCTGCCTCAACT
Organism: Colocasia esculenta; assembly: GCA_014218235.1. Lineage (NCBI taxonomy): Eukaryota > Viridiplantae > Streptophyta > Magnoliopsida > Alismatales > Araceae > Colocasia > Colocasia esculenta. Next base: position 21,851 of record JACBKR010003770.1, read on the forward strand.
TAAGTGGCCTCTGGCAACATCTGCGTAGCTCTTCTGCCTGCTCTATGCTATCTGTAGTCTCTGTCTGTTCACCTCACTATGTCTGCACACTATTGTACCAGCTCTGGTCCCAGTAACTGCCTCTCGCCAACCTCGTGCCAGTGCAACGGTGTCCGGCATGGTCTACCATACAGAGCCTCGTAGGCGCCATCCCAATGCTTGAGTGAAAGCTATTATTATAAGTAAACTCTACCATGGGAAGGTGTGACTCCCAAGTGTCGCCCCAGTCTAGGCAACACGCTCTCAACATGTCCTCGAGGGTCTATATGGTCCTCTCTGACTGACCGTCTGTCTGCGGGTGTGTCACATCCTAATAGCAGTGGAAATATCGAGACGTAACAGATTAAAATGATAACTAACGAAACATTTTATTACAATATATAAGCTGGCATAATGCCTGAGAGTCTCGAGATACATGAAAGACTATTTGAACAAAACTTTTAAGATATCTAGGACATACTAAACATGACATGACTAACTAAACTTTATTACAATAAGTAGAGGGTCCTCGGCGCCCACCCTCTGCCCGCTATGTTCAATCTTGATTGTCACCTGAAAAAATGATGAGAAATAGGGATGAGCAAAACTTGCCCAGTAGATTCCTTTACTAGTTAGTATATTGTCAAGACTTCTGGCTACTAGCCTATTTATATAGTTATGGATAATTCCTATACTGAACTTTGCGTGGTTACTTCTCCTCCAGGGTTGTTAACAGAACCAACAGATTCTTCATTAGGCTCCTTATGATTGTAATGCAGCTCATAGGCAGCATCTCGAATTTGCTCCCAACGCATACACGCATATGCTCTAATTCCTGTGCGAAATCTCCCTCATCATTTCTCCATTCTTAGAGTAGTCAGATAAGTACACCACTCTTCGATTGGCCATCTGTGCTGGAGAAACCACATGTATTACACATACCTTTAATCAATGAATTGCATCTTATATAACTAATATAACACAATCTTTTTCCCAATTCCTTTCTACCCACCTCACCGGTTTGTTATTGATTGTTGGAGTCTAATAATCCTAAACTATAAGGCTCTAAAATCGGGCTCTGATACCACTAAATCTGTCACGTCCCATAGCAGCGGAAATATCAAGACGTAACAGATTAAATGATAACTAACAAAACATTTTATTACAATATATAAGCTGCATAATGCTTGAGAGTCTCAAGATACATGAAAGACTATTTGAACAAAACTTACTAAGATATCTAGGACATACTAAACATGACATGACTAACTAAACTTTATTACAATAAGTAGAGGGTCTCTCGGGCGCACACCCTGCCCGCTATGTTCAATCTTGATTGTCACCTGAAAAAATGTTGAAGATAGGGATGAGCAAAACTTGCTCAGTAATTCCTTTAAGTTAATTTTAATCACTAGCAGTATGCAAGACAGAGGAAGATTTAAAATAGCATAACGAGAAAATGAGGATTTAGAATAACGCAAGAGTTCACGTATCACAGTATAAAAGAATTAACGCTACTAATTTCATATCTCAAAGTGTAAAACACATAAACAATTAATTGAATAAAGACATGATCACTGCTTTTGTCAAGATGAAATCTAATTTTACCACTGAACACTTCCATAACAATCACTTTTCACGAATTTTGAATTGTCAGCCAGATACTATAAACACTTCACTTATGGTGTATGCCAAGCACCAAGCCATTACTTTCCATATGTACCACTGGACACTAAGAGTATTCAAGATTATCCCGAGACTAGACCATAGCCCCCTAACCGACATAAATTTCACTTTTGAGTTCACGATTTCATTGTAGCAAGCTGGCAACTCAGAGTCCACAGAACAATGAGAAATAGTCTGGTAATATATTTCAGTATAAGGTGGAATTCTGAGAATTAAACCACGGCATTCCAGATGAAAACTAATCGGCAATATTTCGGCATAGAGAGGGATCTTGAGAATCAGACGAACAGCATTCTGACGTAGAGAGGGATCTTGAGAAATCAAACGGACGACGGCATCCCGGCGTAGAGAGGGATCTTGAGAAATCAAACGAACAGTATTCTGGCGTAGAGAGGGATCTTAAGAAATCAAACGGACAGAGTTCTGATATAAAGAAGGTTTTGGAGAAACATACTGGTAAAGTCCCATCATAGGGGAGGGTTTTGAGTGAACAAACAACATAGAGAGGGATTTCGAGAAGACGAATCGACAGTATTTCGACGTCGCGAGAGATTCCGAGAAATCGAACTGGTAGCACTTCGGCGTAACGGGAGAATCTGAGAAATGAACCGACGGCGTTTCGACATAACGAGGGATTAGAAGAACACAACAAGCATCACTTTCACTCACCAGGGACTTAGAACTAACTTAAAAGAACCTACCTATCGGCAGAACTTAGGACGGGCACTCCTTCTCTCTTCTTCTCTCTTCTCTTCTACTTGACCCTTCTTGGAGGCTTGGAGGAGATGGATGGAATGGAGGAGGAGGAGGCGTGGGGTATTTATAGGAGGAGGGAGAGAGGGGGAAGAGGGAGATGATGACACCTCACCCCTGTGAGGTGTCATCATCCAGGGCCATCTTCCCTAGGATGGGGACATGTGTCCCTGGAGATGAGGATGAGGGACAAGTGTCCCTATAGATGAGGATGAGGAACAAGTGTCCCTCCTAGGGCTTTCAGGGGGTTCCTGTATAATTTCACTTAACCCCTCAACCTTTTTGTCATTAGCATTTAAACCCACAGTTTTAAAAATTGGAGATATACCCATTCCACACCCTTAATTCGGCCATTCTAGCTTCAAATGACCTCCGACCGAGATTCTGATTGTGTCTTAGGGGTCTATAGAAATTTCATCAGGATCCCCAAAAATTATCATTTGCATGAAAACCCCATATTTTTATAATTGTAGATATGCTCTTCCTATTTACGTTTACACTTTTTCATCTTATTTCATTATGAGTTTAGTGTGACAAGAATAATATCCATATCCTTATCCTCTTCCTTTACCAATATGCCTACCTTGAGTAGTATCCTTTAACAATATCATTATTATTTATCATTAGCAATATCCTTTACCAGTAATAGTATCATTTAGCACATTTTCAGTCAGGGCTTAGATAGATCCGAATTTGCTTAATCTCTCCATCTACTCAAAACTGCATTATGTTCTCTTGACCGTTTCTCACTTATTTGTCATTTTATACTTTGGGGTATTACAGGGTGATAGGCTGAACTCAGCCTCAACTCGGTGCCAAGTGCCCTATGAAAACTACGCCAGAAATGATAAGTGAACCTCAGATCTCTATCTGAGACAATAGAGACTGGGGTCCCGTGCAACGTACAACTTTGTCCCAAACAGCCTGGCAAGTCTGTCCGCTGACCACGCTAATCTGACTAGTAGAAAACGAGCTGTCTTCGTCAGTCTGTCGACGATCACCCAAACGCTGTCGTGCCCCTGCGATGTACGAGGTAAACTAGCAACAAAGTCCATGGTGATGTGCTCCCACTTCCACACTGGAATGGGTAGAAACTGCAGCTCACCACCAGGACACAGACTAACATTCAAGTTAACAAAAATAACCCGGCAGCTAGCAGCGTTACTTGTACTTCCTATGGGACTTTGTGTTGTCACTTAGTTCCATTACAAGTCTTGATAGTGACCCCCTGCTCGGATACCACTATAACACCCCGACACCCAGACCCCCGGCTACCACCGAGAATCCGACCACCAGCGCCGCCGCCACGGGCCCAAAGACCCGAAAGGGCTAACGGACCAGTCTAACAAGATATGTAACGGGAATAAGCAACAACAACACGCACTAAAACTTACCAACAATGGAGGAAAAGCGTCCAACACAGAGTACAAGTCTAGTACAGTCCCAAAGTAACAAAGTACAAGTGCAGAAGTAAAGGGGTTAAGAGGTCCCTTAGGGGCATACCCCGAGGGTGAAGAAACAAGCACTGGGGAACATTGCTCACAAATGCCGTCTACTACGGCCCTGTCTCCTCAGCCTGCTGCGGAGGGTGCTGCTGTGAAGTCTCACTTCTAAAGAAGGGAATGAGCTTCACGAAGAAGCCCAGTAGGGACTACCAATCTCCCACTAGTTCTAACAGCAGTATAGATATAGATGTACATAACTAAAATTAAGCAAACCATCTATTCTAGTAATAGAGTAAGTGCGGAAGCGTAAGTTACTACACCGGTCATTGGTCTAAGCTAAACGTCGGACCGGAAACCCGTGTAAACCATGACACTGGGAAGAACCCAAGGCTGCAAACACAGAAAGTAAACAACTGTCTGGACAGAGACACTAGCTACAGGACAACTACACTAGTCAACCGGTCAGGTGCGCCACGCGCCTTACCCTCAACCGCCAGTCCATGTGTAGAACCTCCCGTCGGAGTGAGACACGAAACTAAAGTAACCACAACTGTCGTAGTCTGGCTGGACTACGGTCCCACGCCTGGCCCCTCTAAATGGTTTTGGAACCACGTAGAGTGAGGCAGTGAGAAGGACTAGCTGATCTGCACCGGAAGAACACCAACCACCTCGCGTCCTAGACTCAACTAAGAGAGTTCTACAAAGGACTCTACACCGCTGTCCCCACCGTTTTGGCCTCTGCTACCAGAGTTCGCAGACTTGAGCTCGCCCGCCACCAAGAGAACTCCCTCAAACAGGCGCGCGGGACCGGGGTCTAGGTAACGGTAACAACCTCTCAACGAACAAGCCCACAAGTGCCTAGCACTGGGCGAAAGACTAGAGTAGGACCGTACTGTGGACAGCACAGGTGCCATGAAAAGAGACGCAGCGGACCAAAACTCCAAACAGGTCGCCAGTCCCTCTCTATCAGAGAGGCGACACAGGGGCTTGTCGCTACAGAATGCGACGACCCTGCCTGTCACGACTTGGTCCAGAAGGCGACACTACCCCTGTCGCGTTAATAACGCGACGGCCTAGACCGTCGCCACCAACGGAAACCGAATGAATGAGACATACATACCCATCGTGATAAGAACGTGACGGGTATAGGTGATGTGTTCACACAAAACGCGATGGGGCGATACGTCGCGACATGGTCGCGACTGGGATCCCATCGCGACCACAGACAGAGGCCAGGTGGCAACCCGAGACCTCCACAAAAGCCCCAACATCACAACTCCAGTGTGTACAAGGGTAGGGGAGCATGGAGAACAATGTAAGCTCATTCCAAAAGCACAAACCACCCTCATTCACACTCACATGCATGTCAAGATAATGATCTAGGGGTGAACACGGTCCGGTTCGGTTCGGTTCACCCCTCATTTTCAACAAACTGAACCAAACCGATTACTGTAGCAAATCGAACCGAACCGGTTCGATTCGGTTTGAACCGAAATATATATATAAAAAATGTTTTACTGGGCAGCCGCGAGAATGGATCTCGTAACCTCCGCGGGAGAGAAGCCGCCAAGCTTCAAACCACTCTGCGCCACAAGTACCTTTAAGTATATATGTACTATTAGTTAATTATATACATATATAAGTTGAAAATATGCAGAAAACAAACGCT
>JACBKR010003771.1:0-27473 GCA_014218235.1 Colocasia esculenta
CTTTCTGCGTCGCGTTCTTGTCGCGCCCGGTCAACGGGTCACGACTGTTTTCCCTTTTGGTCATCTCACGCCTGTCAGAGTGGCAGGCGTGGTAGACTGACCTGTCTGGTTGTCGCGGCGTCCAATGGGGCGCGTTCTAATTGCGGTGTGGGCAGTCGTCACGTTAATGGTGGTAACGCGACGCCCCGCCCCATCGCGTTCTGGGGGCCGGAGGCTAAAAGCCTTGACCGGTTTCTCCCTTTTCTTCTTTTCTCCTTTCTCCCTTTCCTCTCTTCTTTGAGGTGGAGAGGTCTCCCCCATCTTCCTTCTCCAGTGTTGGAGCTTGGTGGAGCGGCCGGCGGTTCGTGCGGAGCTTGGAGCGTCGGCGGGGAGCGAGGAGGAGGTGGCCGTGGCTTCGTGAAGGCCCCTTTGGGTTCGGTTCTTCCAATTTCTGTAGGGATCTCTTGTGCCCATACTTATTGGTGTGGATTGGAGCTCTTGGGGTTCTTTGCATGTCTTTACAGCTTTCCCCATGCTCCCCTCCCCGTTGTGTGCTTGATTGTAGTGTGTGGGCGACCTCGGAATGCAGCATTCCGGTGGTCGACCTTCCGTCTGATCGTGACCGCAGTGCACATCGCGACATCAGAGGAGGCGTCGCCCTGGTCGGACACGACCTTATCACAGCGCGGTTGGCCGTCGTGATAAGGGTCATGTCGCAACCCAGTTTCCGGTCACGACAAGGCTATTGTCGCGACCCGCTTCCCTATCGTGACCTTGTGCTTGTCGCGGTTACCCTTCTCGTCACGATGGGATCGCAATGGGCTAGGAGGGCGCGACAGCACCTAGCTTGCCTCAGGTGTTTCCGTGGCCGCGGTGGCGTGTCGGCGTGTGCCCCAGGGCAGGGTTGCCCTTAGGACCTTCTGGTAGGTAACACGACAGGTTGCCTCCCTGCGTTCAGTGACTGAACGTGACACCTTCATGGCTATGTCCTAGCAGTGTGCTAGGAGGCTCGCATCTGTCTAATAATTGATTGTCTGACTATCAATCGATTATTAGAAGAGCAATGGTTTCTGTTCTGTCTGGTGGTGTTCCGGTTTCTCGGGCCGTGCCATGTGTGCCGGCATTGGCCGACGGCCATTTTGGGGTTTCCAAAAGGGGTGTCATGCGTGCCTGTGCCTACTGGGTTTGTCTTGGTTACAAGCCACCTATGCCGGTTTCTGTGGTGGTTGCCCCGCCAGTTTCTCTTTCGCCCGGTGCTCGGCACTTGAGGGCTTGTCCGCGAGACAGGTTGTTACCGTTACTTGGGACCCCCATCCTCGGGAGCCTATTGAGGGAGTTCTCCGGGCTACGAGCGTGCTCGAGTCGACAGCCTAGTGTGGCGGACTTGTAGCAGAGGGGAAAACGATGGGGACAGTGGCGTAGAGTCGCTTGTGGAGCTCCCTAGCTGGGTCTGAGTCGCCGACGTTGTTGTGGCGCTCTTTCGGTGCAGACCAGCTAGTCCTTCTCACTGCCTCGCTCTGTGTCAGTTCTGGAGCCGCGTAGGGAGGTTAGGCGTGGGGCCGCAGCTCGGTTGGGCTGCGGTTGGTGGTAGTGTTCTTGCTGGGACTCGCTAGCCTCACTCTACTGGGGAGGTTGTATGCAGGAGTCAGCGGCTGGCATGCGAGAGGGGTGGACTGTGTGTCCCTCTCTTAGCTGCCTGTGGCGGTGGTTGGTTGCTCTTGCTGTGATGGAGTTTCTCACGTTGTTTCTAAGTGAGTCTCGTCGCCTAGGCCTGCATGGTGGTTGTAGCCTAGCCGTGTCTAGTGCCATGGGTTTGGTTGGTTTGGCCTTATGGGCCGTGTTTAGTGGTTTCCGCTATGCAGGTTCTCTCGGGGTGCCTTGTGCAGACACCCGACTGCTTTTTCAGTAACCCATTCCTTGGTGCCATTCGTGGTGGCACCGGTGTGTTGTTCCCTGACCTCGTGGCGTGTCCAGGGTCCAGGGTGGGTCTGCTTGTGGGCCCTTGACCTTGTGGAGGTCCGAGTTGGCCGTGCTAGTGGTGAGACGTCGTTCTCACGTGGTTGCTCGGTGTCTCTCGTGGTGACACCTAGTTGTTCCTTCCCAACCTCATGGAGGTCTGGGATGCTGGGTGCTTGTGTCGTGATCCTCTAGTCTCACGTGGTTGCTCCGGTGTTCCGTGAGCTTCTCTGTCTTGGCGGGTGTGTGTGCTGAGGTGTTGCTTCCACATTGTGTTTGACTCCACTGGTTCTGCGGGATCGTGTTTGGCCCAACCCTGGTTGTGGGTCATGGCGTTACTCTGTTCCGCTGCTTTGTACTACTCTGTGGTAGGCGTTTCTCGCTTTACTGCTTTCTAGAGTAGTTTTGCTTCCGCTTTTATTGGAGTTCCTGCTGCTCTGGATGGTAAAGGACTGGTTATCCCTACTGAGCCTTGTTTCCGAGGCTCACCCCCCTACTCTCTTCAGGTAGGGACTCGCTGTCACAGGAGTTCGTTGCAGGACGATTGTGGTAGCAGTGTGTTGCACCGCGCGTTGCCAGCAGTGTGAGTTGTGAGTGTGAGCACTTGTACCGTGAGTTGAGAGTTGTTAGGAACGGAAGGGTGGATGGATCAGATCTAGAAGGGGGGGTTGAATAGATCTAACACCAAATATCGCGGAAGCTTAAGCATTTAAAATTACTTCGAATCAGAGATTAAAACACCCAATCAATTTACTGATCTAAAGTGTGATTTGAGTGTAAGCCAATTAATTAGTAGTGTGAACGAAAATCCCTATGCATGCATCTAGCGAGATACAAGGCAAACCACAAATCAAACCAATGCACAGAGGATTTTTAGGTGGTTCGGAAATCACCTCCAGTGACTCTACGTCCACCCCTCACACAGTGGGCCACACTACTCAAAAACCTGAGTACAACTCACACAGGAGCACGACGACTCCAAAACACCCTTGAGCACGACGACTCAAGAAACACCTGGAGCACGACGACCAAACTGAGCACGACGGCTAAAAACAACAACCGGAGTACGACGACTCCAAATGAGCACGACGGCTCAAACCACACAGTGAGTACAACGACTCACAAACTTCTGAGCACACAGGCTCACAAACAACTTGCTAGAAAAACACAAGACTTAGATCCTCTAGCAACAGATCTAGTCTAACCAGAGTTAATTCATGAGACTCATGCAACAATCCATGCACAATCTCAGAATCACTCAGAAGAGAAAAGGAAAATGAGAATTGTATTGATAAGCTTTTCTCTTCAGATGTACTCCCTTGTAGAAGGTCGAATTGTGAAGTGCTTTGATCTATGGAAGTTCCTGGACGATGCTCTGCAATTTGATCTTCAGGATCTTCCTTGAATTCTTCACAGGAGTCGGCTTCTACTTGCTCTACCTCCTTGAGGTGCTTCTTCAACGATCAATCTCCACTTCTCATACTTGAACAGATGAGAATTGGCTTCAGGGAACAACCACGAGAGCAGGAGCAGGGAGATGAACTCTTCCTGCCGCCAAAATTGATTTCTGGAGGCTCTAAGAAGGTTCTACTTAGATGGATGGCCAATAGGAGGGTATTTATACCCTAGATAGCCCAAAGATACCCTTAGGGTATGTGGGCACAAGATCCACGATTGATCCATCATCTCCCAAGGGTGCCACGTGTCCAGGAGGAAGTTTAAGTCACAGAGATTCCCGAGTGTGTCGACCTGCCCATGAGGTGTGTCGACACACTGTCCCAGACTGGCAACTCAATTCCCTGGGAGATGTCTCTAGTGTCGACCTGAGATGATTCAGTGTCGACCTCATGTCCCAGATAGCAAATAGCCCTTCTGGGAAGGCTCTCTAGTGTCGACCTGATATCATCTCGTGTCGACCTGCTTTGGTCATTGACAAACAGGCCTTCTGGAGAGTCATCTAGTGTCGACCTGCTGCATTTGGTGTCGACCTGCTATAGCTATCTGAACAACTGGCCTTCTGGGAAGGCTCTCTAGTGTCGACCTGATATCATCTCGTGTCGACCTGCTTTGGTCATCTGACAAACAGGCCTTCTGGAGAGTCATCTAGTGTCGACCTACCTACATTTGGTGTCGACCTGCTTTAGCTATCTGAACAACTGGCCTTCTGGGAAGGCTCTCTAGTGTCGACACTATCTGATTTAGTGTTGACCTGAGATGGAGGCCTGTTAACATATTTCTCTGGGATCTGTCTCTAGTGTCGACCTGCCCTAGACTAGTGTCGACATTAGTTGATCTTTTCTTCACATTTCTGCCTTTGCTCTGAGCCATTGTGTCGACACCATTGATGGTTGTGTCGACACTACTTTGCAAGAAAATGTTTGTCCCTGAGAAAATAACACATAAATCATTAGTTAAATGTATTATCATGAATATAAATGATAAATGTGCTTGGAAACATGCTTTTTGAATATTGGTAATTCAGGTGATGTGTTTCACATGTTCCAATTTTTATGCATTAAAATCACAGCTTGTCATCATCAAAATATGAGGGGAAATGACTTGTTTTCACACTCAACCCAACAATCTCCCCCTTTTTGATGATGGCATCCTTAAAACTATATAGAAGTGAAGTTTTGATGAAAAGTGATTTTAAGCACCTTTGGTTATTTAACACTCAGTTAGAAAGGCATTGATTGTGACTGAGTGATGTTTTATTTCTTTTTATTCAAACTTGTCACAGACCTTTGAACATTTTTTAGTAACATTTGAAGATCACACACTGAAAGACACAATGTTACTAGAAGTGAGTTATTTGCACAAAGAGGTCAAGCAGCTTGACAAGCAATCATCACATTCACATTCATTCAAAAATGTTTTCAATCACATTGAAGACACAAAGATTTCTATTCATTTCATTCACAAAATATGAACATTGCAATCTTCAAAAACACATTTAAAAACATTACAAGTTCTTTCTATCTTCTCTCCCCTTTGACATCATCAAAAGAAATTACATTAATGGGGAGGAGGAGGAGGAGGAATGGGTAACAATATGGTCTCATATCCGTTAATCTCTTTTCCATTGAAGTTAGACTAAACTTCATTTGAGCTTGGATAGTTGAGAGTCTTGTATGCAGAAGTTGTTCCATCCTCTCTGAATTCTTGACATTGAAGCTTGAAGTGCACTGAACTCATTTGACACTGGCTGTGAAGATGAGGAAGAACCAGTTGACCAACCAGGCCTATTCAAAACTTTGAATTCCCTTTTTAGTGCACATCTCTCTTCATCAATATGAGCAGACAATTCTTCATGCTCTCCAAGTCATCTACCAAATGTGCAAAGGATAGTCTTGTCTTACTTATCTGAGAAAGTGTCTCCTTGGTGTTGAAGACATCAGCTTGGGAATTTGCCAAATTCCCTTAAGAACTGTCTCCAACTTCTCTTGATGTTCTTTAGGTCTACTGAAGCATCTGCCAAAGTGCCAATCAGCCTGTTGAACCGTTGGGTTGCATGGTCAGAGGCTGCTTTTTGTTCAATGAATTGGCAGAGACAGTGTTCTCCAACCTCTGAATCCTCAACTCAAAATTTTCTGACATGGTCTGAGTTGAGGTGTTCAAAGCATCAAATTTGTCATTCAAAAGGTGTATAGCTCTGGTGGAACAGAAGGTCCACCAAAGGATGTGGATGCAGAACTGGAGGTTTGGAGAAAGGATGGAATTTCAGTTTCAGGGTTCAAGGAGGAGGAGGGGGGCTGAAGTTGAGGTGAAAGAGGGGCATTAAAGGTTCATCAACTTCAGCTACCACATGAGGCTGATCCTCATTCATTGGAGGCTGGTCCTCATGCACTTGAGGCTGATCCTCTGGAGCTGGAGGCTGATCCTCTTGCACTGGAGGCTGTTCCTCTTGCACTGGAGGCTGATCCTCTGGCACCACAGGGGCCTCTACTGCAGCTGGCCCTCTCCTAACCTTATCACCCACAATCCTAAAGCCCATAAATTTTTTAACATGCTTAAGTAATAGATATTGGACTTAGAATTGCAACGACCCACTTCCACCCGGTACGGTTATACCAACCCACGTCGGATGAGAGCAAGCTGCTACATGGGAGAATACCCCAACAAGTAACAAATGAGCTGAGATATACACAAATAGAATAAATAAATGCAACGGAATTTAAATAAATCTCATTCCATCACTTTTAAATCCACATACCAGTCTGTATAGTTCAACAAGAGATAACAATAATAATAAAATTGTTCCAAATACATAGCCGATTCCAAGTACATTTGAACAAAACTCAAATTTCAATTGTAGCTTTACATACTATGAAGATAAATTACAAGTCTTCAATCACTTAGTCCAACTCTACTTCAAGCCTTGCTAGCTTCTCCGCTACAAATTTCCTGAAATGTTTAGCAAGAGTGAGTCTACACAATAGACTCAGCAAGTAACTTAAGATTCAATACATACATGTTTTCCAACAATTTAACTCAATAGAATTTCAGCAATTAAATCATACATGATTATGCCATAGCAAGTAATTTCACATGAAATTGTATTAAACAACTATTCTAACACATGTAAAACTATAATCTAAACAAGATTTCTAATAACATGGCGTCATTATCATAGGTACAAATACACATTCACATACCTTCACACTTTACTCACATCATTGTAAAACTTCATAACTAAGTCGTGGAAAAACATACAAGATAGGTTTCATTGCTAGCATGATTCTAACTCACTTTGCATGCAACCATAACAATTTACTTACATTTAGCTTGCTGATTTTCTACAAATTTTATGACATTCATTTTACCCTTACATAGGATCACTTTTAACTATACAACATGATACTAAACACATGTGCATCCACCATTCAATTCCATGAATATGAAAGCATATACTTACATTTTGGTACTAGTGGTAACATCACTCTTAGCAATTTAACAAGTTACACATAAGCACATACCACACACATTTGTACACATCAATGAACAATTTATCAATTACCACTATTGTCATTTACACTTATACTATTTTCTCATTTCACACAACCATATGATGACCTTGACTTTCACATACACTCACTTTTGGTTTTATCACACAACACTTACACACATTTCCCATTGTTTCCTCTTTCACATTCACACACTTCTTATCATTTCACTTTTGCACATCACATGTGCCACATTTACACATTTTTTTGCACATTCCTTGTGCTATGACACATCACTTTTCACGTCACACTTATACTTATTTTCACTTAATGCCAAGACACAGCCAAACCACCATTAGACGGTCACATACACACACATTCACTTTCACTTACTTAATCACCAGCACAGTGATAAGTCTTGGTTCCTGCAGCAAACCCGGGAAAGCCCTTCCCACCATTACCAGTGGAACTTGTCCACCTCCAGGATTTTACAAGACCCTTTGCCAGGGTGTACACTTTATCAAGACCCCTTTCCTAGGGTATCACATAACGCATTGAGCTTTCCCGTAGGGGCATTACTACAGTACAACTCCAAGCCTCTAAGGTGGCAGTGTCTTATGGGCATATTTGGTTATCTTTATCACATTAACCGTTTTACACACTTATACCACTTGTTTTCTCATGTCTCATGCACACACACTCATACATAATTCACACACACATAAATCATCATTCACTGATTTTTAACATCACTGTTGCAGCTTCCAAATAATCATAATATAGATTTAATCATACTGAAATTCACTGAATCACATCAAATCACAATTAACATGCTCACATAGTCGTTTTTCTCATTAAAATCCATAACGATACTTACTGTTATCAAAACAACTGAGATTTTAACCAGAGACACATTTCAGGTTTATAATAACCACGCAAATTTTCATATTTTTCTGAACCATATTACATTTACAGAAATTAGAACATGCAATCTCATGCCGTTCATAATTTGATTTAACATGGAACATAACATGAACATCGGGTTTAACAGTTCACAGTCCTGATCCTAAGATATTTGTCATCACAAAATTTTCTTCAGATTTATTGCACAATACACAATTTACTGTAGATTTACAATTCCTATGCATGTCTCCTATTTCCAAAACAGAAATTTTCAGTAAATTTCACAGTCATGGAAAATTCTCAAATTTTCAGGGCATGGACTAATACATATACACATGGTATAGAAAAATTTATGGCATTTAATTCCATAGGAATTAGGTAGACATAGACGAACATGCATATCCATCTTTTTACAACATGTATTTCAATAATCTAAAAAAATTTCATGCCATCCACAGAAAAATACAGAATTTCCTCACACACACCACATTATCTATTTTACATAGCATATAGGATTTAGACTATATCCTCATGGCGAAAGCATATCGAAAATAATCATCTATCAGGAAGAACAGTTCACTGTTCTGTCCTGAAGAACTTGGCGGCAACCTCTGGCCGTTCAAGAGTTTTGACGGCACGATCTCTGGACGCCGATGGGAGACCTTGGCGTCAATGGCATTGACGCCAAGTTCCTGTTTGTGCAACAGCACAGACCGAACCCCAAATACTCAGTGAAAAGGAGGTCCAGGACACGATTTAAATCCATAAAATTACTGGGACCTAGGGAACATGTATGGGATTGAGATCTATGGGTTACTTGCCTCTGAATAATCTCCAAACGGATCTAATGGCCGGAGAACATGATGTGATTGCTGTATTTTTAGGCCGAATAACATGATTTGTAGGCGACTGCTTACCTTCACACTTTACACGTACACTCAACATGATTCAACACACCAGAACTGTGTTTACACTACGTATACACATACAATGTATAAGGTATAATATATATTATATACTACACCGTGCCATCCATAACATTTATACCTGGGCATACACATGCATATAAGTACACTAAGATAAGATGTACGTAGATCTCTACCTATGCGTACATGAGTTTTACATAAGCGTGACTCAATCACGCGGCAAAATAAAATGACAAGAATTGCGAGGCTTCACAATCATTAGGAGGCATATGAATTAAGTTAGCTAGGAATAATCTATTCAATAATTAGTTCTTGCTTGCACTCCATGCGTACATGCAATGTACGAAGTACAATGTACACATTAACCACACCATGCATTGAACAACATTTACAACTAAATATACCCATGCATACCTAAGTATACCAAGGTGTTCCATATGTAAAATTAGGTATACAATATCCATGAAAAGGGTAATATAAGGTACACTTCAGTATTTAGATGGTACTTGCATAATATTTGAATAGATACCTTATACACAAAATTGGCCAATTACTTATATTCACATATATTAACATACATCCTCGCATATACACATGCAAGATTTATATCTATAATATGCATCATCTTCATGCATGCCATTTATGCAAAAAAAGTAAATCATATACATAAAACAGAAGTGGGAAAAAGAAATTCGGGGCCTTACACCCTCTCCCCCTTAAAAGATCTTCGTCCTCGAAGATCGGATCACGTACCCTTGATGACATCTCGTTGCCGCTTCTAGTTCACTAAGACCGGTGCCTAAATTCCTACCGTGGCCATCTCGGGGAACGAACCTCTTCTTCTGATTCGGACAGTCTTTAATCCGATGCTCTTGCTACCACACTTGAGACATCTTCCTAACCTCGTCCAACATACATCTCCGCCGTGGCGCTTGCCACAATGCCACATACAGGCTTTTCATTGCCGGCCGCAGCTACTGACTGAAAGGTTGATTCTATTGGTACCATAGATGGTTGTTGTCTTTTCATGAGCTTCTTCATCTTCCTCTTTTTCCGTTGAAATGGTTCTGGTAACATTTCTAATCTTGCTTTCTTCTCTGCCAAGTACAATTCCATTTCACTCTCTTGTTTGCATGCCGCGCTAAGAGCTACATCCATAGTTCCAAGATCAAACGCCGCCAGTCTGGCTCTCATTGACGGTCTAAGCCCTTACAAACTTCCTTGCCTTGCGCCTCTCATCAACAACTATGTGGGGTGCATATCTAGACAACTCTGTAAATCTACCTCATACTCCAAAACTGTCATCGATCCCTGAGTCAATGCTAAGAATTCCTGCTCCATTTTGTTCCGTATTGTTCAGAGAACATACTTGGCCTGAAACATCTTTACGAAGTCTTCCCAAGTAACCTCTAGCTCCACTCCCTCAAACTGCGTGCGAAGAACGGAAGACCACCACACATCCGCTCGCTCTCCTGAAGCATATATGACGCCAGACTGATCTTGTCATCCTCTGCGCACTTGATGGCTCTGAATATCTTTTCGATTTCTCTGAGCCAACTTTCTGCAACTACCTAACGGCTCACTCTCCCCCTTAAAAGAGGGTGGAGCTATGACGACCCTCTTCATACCGGTACGATTATACCAATCCCCATCGGTAAAAGGGCGTCGTCACAGTGGGACATGTACCCAACACTGGTCAATAGGTTGATATGTACCTGGATAGCAATAGAGTACAGCGGAATAAAATAAACAACTCAACTCTTAACCCATCACCAACACACATTCCACAATCTAAATAGCGAAATGGAAAGACAATGTCCACATTAATACAAAATAAAGAGAACTACAATGTCCAAATATTGTTCATACAATAATCCTTTTTGTGCAAAAGAAAGTACAACTAGTGACAGCTCCACAAAATAGTTTTCTATATGATGATCCTCGTCACACTTCCTTCTAGTGCATGATACCTTGATACCTGTACGCCGAAGCAAGAGTGAGTCCAAAGACTCAGCAAGCAACACTACCCATAACATACACGTATAAGTCATAAGGGTTTTACATGCACATTCACAATTTTCAAAACATGGCATACTAGTCATTTCCGAAGTTTCAACCTACCATGAAGTTTGACAAGTTTATACATGGATCATGCTTTCAGATTTTGTAGGAATAAAATTTACCTATCACATGCTCTCTATTTAATTCACTTATGAAACTTGTCTTTAAAGAACCAAGACATGAGAGCTACTAACATGAACATTTTGCACACATGAAAGGGAACACAACTAGCATGGATCTACATGTTTTTAGACAAATACATGGACATTTCTACATGCTTTAGGTTGCTGATTTCACATGATTTAATGACTATAAATCTACACATGAGAGCTACAACGTTGCTTAAAACATATCATGTGAACAAACAATCATGCTATTTTGCATACAAACTCATTAGTTACCCCTAACATGGATTCTAGACATTTTCGCACACATAAACATGAGGATAGTAACATAAATTTTCTGATTTCACATGGTTTCAGAATTTGTCCCACATGGTTTTCAATAACACATTTCGACATTTAGAATTTCACATGATTGCACACTTACTTGTTCACATTGTTCGCTTTTACACATTTGACATGTACACATGTTTACACTTACACAATTTACTCATTTCCACATCATTTTCTCTACCACTTTCACTTATCACATATCACGTTGATTGCACTTACCACATGCATCTTGGGCACTTACCACGTGCATGTCTACATAATTCACACTTTATTCATTTTTCATTACTTAAACGAATTGCCATGACACATAGTCCTACCACCAGTAGAGGACACTAACAAATATCTCATAGCTCGTGCTTATTCCTTAGCACAGCTCTCAACACAACTCATAACACAACACATGACACAACTCATACACTTACTCACCACCTAGGCAATACAGCGGTGAATCTTGGTAACTGCACAGACCGGGAGAAGCCCTCTCCACCCTATCCAGTGGTACTTGTCCACCTCCGGGTTTTCCCAATGCCTTTGGGACAAACTTATATCACATGGAGCCTTCTATAGGGACTTTTCTATATACGGCTCCCGATGCCTCTAGGGTAGCAGTGTCACATAGGCACAACTTTTACACTTTACCCATACCGAGTTTTAACATGTATTTTACACATAACACTCACATCTCCTTCGTTTTTCTCATGCACATTGTGTCTTCGTTTTTCTCCTAATCATGCTACTATAGATTCAGGAGTTTAACACAGGAAGTTTACCAATCAAGTTGGTTTTAGACACTAACTAAGCACATTTCGATAGTATACGTAGATTATCACAATTCACATGAAAATACATAACTTTTTATTTACTGATCCAATGACCTAAAATTTTAACCACATACTGTGTTCGGGTTCAAGATCATACACTCAAATTTTCAGATTTTTCTGAGCTAAATAGGATTTACAGAAAATAACATACCTAATTAGCATGCTATTAACAACTTAAGTTAACATGGGGTCTAACACATCTTGTAATTTAGCCACTTGCTGTTTAAATATAAGCTACTAACATATGTAGGAATTTAGGATACAAAATTACCCTAATTCATACATCTATGAATTGAACCCTACAAACCACTCTGCATGCTTCTATTTCTACCGAGCCGAGCTTATTTACAAATTGCACAGCATAGATAAGTTACCAAAATTGTAAACACATATGCTAACCCACTGATCTTCGTGATTAGCTAAAACCATGGCATTCATACACATTCTAATCAGGAAAACTAAATTTGTAAAATCAACACTTCATGCTCACAAGTTTAAGGAACACCATTTCCCACATCCACCAACACACACCATTCATCCACACACCGCAAAACAAAATATACATAGAGTATAAGGTCTACCATATATCCTCATCACGTAAAACATACCGAAATTAATGTATAAAAGGGACAGAACAGCTCACTGTTCTGTCCAGAAAACGAACTCGACGGCGGTCTCTGCCGCTGCTCTCAGGGTCAGCGGCATGGTCGATGGACGCCAAGGATGATCTGGACGTCCAGGGACCTTGCCGTCTAGCCAGGTCTGTGCAGAAACACAGACCCGAGCTCTGAATCTTGGGTGAATTGGAGGGTCTAGGACTCGAGGGAAAATCCATAAAAATAGCAAAACCCACCTAGACTCATACGGGGACACCATAGATAGGTCACTTGCCTTTCAAAAATTCTTCTAAGGGATTTAAAGGCTTGGTGAAGACCTCCTTGGGCAGTCCCAAGAAGTTGCAAAAGTGCCTCCAAACGATCTCTCCTCCGGGCTCCTGGATGATCTCCACGTCGAGGGATGTCGGGGAAGCCTTCCTCGTTTGTCCAGCAACCTCCTTGCAGCAGGGGACGCCGGATCCAGGTCCAAGGGGTCGGATTTGAGGGTTCTAAATGGTTTTTCTCACAGCTCACCTAGGGTTTTTCTCTCCTCTATTTCTCCTCTTGCAAGGTGAAGTGAGAAGTGGGAGAGGCCAATTTCAGGTTCAGACCTAATGAGAGCCCCTCACCCCACTCACCATACCGATTGACAGCCTTAGAGCCATTGGGGGACATCCCCCCAATGGAGGAGGCCATGCCTTGCTCCCGGATTTTCTGGCTCTGCAACGCATGCAGGTCAGAGAAGTTGGCGTCCATATCGCTGGACGCCGGAGTTAGTGTGGCGTCCATGTCTGGACGCTGACACCAGCTCAACGGCCTGGGCTTGACGCCAAGGTGGCCTTCGGCCAGAACCCTATTATGCGAAAACCATGCATACAAAGCTTATATACATGCAATATGTATATGGTATTATACCCATACTATCACCATGCAATACATACCTTATTTATATTTAATATAAACACTTTGACGCTGATTGGCCCTTCGGCCAGAACTTAAAACATGCAGAACTATGCTTACTCTATATATATACATACAATGTATAAGGTGTAACATGTACATTACCATACCAGGCAATCAATATCATTCATATACTAGGCATACACAGCATACAAAACATACACTAAGATAGATGTACGTAGATATCTACCTATGCGTACATGATTTTTACATAAGTGTGACTCAACACCCGGCAAAGTAAATGACAAGAATTATGAGGGCTTCGCAAATCATTAGGAGGTGATATGAGTTAGGTTAACTAGGAATAATCTATTCGATAAAATAGTCCTTGCACACACACACTTGATTTGACATATATATAGTATACACACACGGGTGTAGCATACTTATGTACATTATGCTTGGAATAGATGGTACAACATGTGCACCGGTAATTAGATTAACTTACACAACTTTACCTAACATTGCTTAAGTACTATATGTATAGGATTCCTTAATATGTACTATATGCATAATTTAGCCAATTGGCTATTCTCACCTAAATATCATAGAAATACATGCATGTTATTCTTGAGGAGTATAAATTCAATATAATATAAACCACTAATTACACCTACCATGCTTGAACTCTTTATGCATATGCAATGTACGAAGTACAATATTCACATTAGCTAAACCATGCAAATGAGCAACGCTTACAACTAATCATACACATGCATACACAAATACACCAAAGTGTTATGCATGTAGAATTAGGTATACAATTGTCACACGCACAAGATAACATACATACGTACATACACATATGTACTTCATACACTCCCATACAAAATTCCATGAAATAGGTAGTATAGGATATTCTTCAATATTTAGATAGCACACGCATAGTATTATTCAAGTATCCTAAGTCAGAGATTCTGATATTCATAATACACCTCTAATTAGCTAATTGTTCACTTCCACATTAATCATCATATACCCTATGTATACATATATAGATATTCGCACATGCTCATATTCAAAAGAAGGATAAAACTTATAGTTGGCACAATGAACTACACATGCTAAGCACACAACAACCGAACACCAACACACCATTCATATACATACATATATATAAGGAGAATAAAAATTCGGGGTCTCACAAGAGCCATTCTCTTGAACCTCTCCATGACTGTCACACCTCCTAAACCACGGTCCTGTTGAGCTGGTGCTGGAACCTGAGCCTGAAACTGAGTTTGAAAAGCCGCTTGTGTTTGCGCTTGAGTTTGTATTGCTTGTACAAGCCCTTGCTATGATTGTACCATGATCAGCCAACGTGGCGGGGGGATCCTTGAGGTGCTGGTACTTCATGTTGCCCCCGTCAGTCCTACTTAATTCCTCATCCTGAAGGGCAGGCTCGAACGTCGGTCCTTCCAGCCATTGCTACAAAATAAACACTAAATTAGACTCCATTTATCCTCATACCTAACATGTTATCGTAATTATCTTACTACTTTTCTAGTACTATCTTAACTATTCCTTGGATCTGGCTATCCACTACAAAGACTTAGAGATGTGATTTAGTTGATGGCTATTTATGTATAAGCTCAACCCAATGGGCTCTGATACCATCTCTGCAACGACCCACTTCCACCCGTACGGTTATACCAACCACGTCGGATGAGAGCAAGCCGCTACAGGGGAGAATACCCCAACAAGTAACAAATGAGCTGAGATATACACAAATAGAAATAAATAAATGCAACGGAATTTAAATAAATCTCATTCCATCAACTTTTAAATCCACATACCACAGTCTGTATAGTTCAACAAGAGATAACATAATAAAATTGTTCCAAATACATAGCGATTCCAAGTACATTGAACAAAACTCAAATTTCAATTGTAGCTTTACATACTATGAAAGATAAATTACAAGTCTTCAATCACTTAGTCCAACTCTACTTCAAGCCTTGCTAGCTTCTCCGCTACAATTTCCTGAAATGTTAGCAAGAGTGAGTCTACACAATAGACTCAGCAAGTAACTTAAGATTCAATACATACATGTTTTCCAACAATTTAACTCAATAGAATTTCAGCAATTAATCATACATGATTTTTCCATAGCAAGTAATTTCACATGAAATTGTATTAAACAACTATTCTAACACATGTAACTATAATCTAAACAAGATTTCTAATAACATGGCGTCATTATCATAGGTACAAATACACATTCACATACCTTCACACTTTACTCACATCATTGTAAAACTTCATAACTAAGTCGTGGAAAATATACAAGATAGGTTTCATTGCTAGCATGATTTCTAACTCACTTTGCATGCAACCATAACAATTTACTTACATTTAGCTTGCTGATTTTCTACAATTTTATGACATTCATTTTACCCTTACATAGGGATCACTTTTAACTATACAACATGATACTAAACACATGTGCATCCAACATTCAAATTCCATGAATATGAAAGCATATACTTACATTTTGGTACTAGTGGTAACATCACTCTTAGCAATTTAACAAGTTACACATAAGCACATACACACACACATTTGTACACATCAATGAACAATTTATCAATTAACACTATTGTCATTTACACATACTATTTCTCTTTCACACAACCATATGATGAACCTTGGCTTTCACATACACTCACTTTGGTTTTATCACACAACACTTACACACATTTCCATTGTTTCCTCTTTCACATTCACACACTTCTTATCATTTCACTTTTGCACATCACATGTGCCACATTTACACATTTTTTGCACATTCCTTGTGCTATGACAATATCACTTTTCACGTCACACTTATACTTATTTTCACTTAATGCCAAGACACAGCCCAAACCACCATTAGACGGTCACATACACACACATTCACTTTCACTTACTTAATCACCGGCACAGTGATAAGTCTTGGTTCCTGCAGAAACTGGGGAAAGCCCTTCCCACCATTACCAGTGGAACTTGTCCACCTCCAGGATTTACAAGACCCTTTGCCAGGGTGTACACTTTATCAAGACCCTTTCCTAGGGTATCACATAACGCATTGAGCTTTCCCGTAGGGGCATTACTACAGTACAGCTCCAAGCCTCTAAGGTGGCAGTGTCTTATGGGCATATTTGGTTATCTTTATCACATTAACCGTTTTACACCTTACCACTTGTTTTCTCATGTCTCATGCACACACACTCATACATAATTCACACACACATAAATCATCATTCACTGATTTTTAACATCACTGTTGCAACTTCCAAATAATCATAATATAGATTTAATCATACTGAAATTCACTGAATCACATCAAATCACAATTAACATGCTCACATAGTCGTTTTCTCATTAAAAATCCATAACGATACTTACTATTATCAAAACAACCTGAGATTTTAACCACAGACACATTTCAGGTTTATAATCACACACGCAAATTTTCATATTTTTCTGAACCATATTACATTTACAGAAATTAGAACATGCAATCTCATGCCGTTCATAATTTGATTTAACATGGAACATAACATGAACATCGGGTTTAACAGTTCACAGTCCTGATCCTAAGATATTTGTCATCACAAAAATTTTCCTCGGATTTATTGCACAATACACAATTTACTGTAGATTTTACAATTCCTATGCATGTCTCCTATTTCCAAAACAGAATTTTCAGTAAATTCCACAGTCATGGAAAAATTCTCAAATTTTCAGGACATGGACTGATACATATACACATGGTATAGAAAAATTTATGGCATTTAATTCCGCAGGAATTAGGTAGACAATAGACGAACATGCATATCCATCTTTTTACAACATGTATTTCAATAATCTAAAAAAATTTCATGCCATCCACAGAAAAATACAGAAATTTCCTCACACACACCACATTATCTATTTTACATAGCATATAGGATTTACACTATATCCTCATGGCGAAAGCATATCGAAAATAATCATCTATCAGGAAGAACAGTTCAATGTTCTGTCCTGAAGAACTTGGCGGCAACCTCTGGCCATTCAAGAGTTTTGACGGCACGATCTCTGGACGCTGATGGGAGACCTTGGCGTCAATGGCATTGACGCCAAGTTCCTGTCTGTGCAACAGCACAGACCGAACCCCAAATACTCAGTGAAAAGGAGGGTCCAGGACACGATTTAAAATCCATAAAAATTACTGGGACCTAGGGAACATGTATGGGATTGAGATCTATGGGTTACTTGCCTCTGAATAAATCTCCAAACGGATCTAATGGCCGGAGAAGCTCTCCTTGGGCAGTGCCAAGAAGCCTCCAAAACTCCTTGGCTCCGGGTTCTAGGGGGTTGTAGGCCGCAGTCCAGCACCGGGAAGCCTTCTCCTACGTATGGTCTTCTCCTTGTCGTAGAAGATCACCAGGAAACGCCTCCAGTCGCCGGATCCAAGCCCTCCAAGGTCAGTCCTTCCTCTCTTTCTCTGTTAGGGTTTCCTTTCTAGTAAAGACCCAAGAGAGCTCTCTAGGTTGCCAAAGGGGTGTGTTTCATAAACTAGGGAACAAGAGGGGCTCGTGCAGGGCTGAAGGGACATGAAAGGGCCGATGGGAAGACATCTCCCCAATCAGAAGTCTGGCCCAATGGGTGTTCTCTACGCTCTGTTGCGCACAGAAAATTAGGGATATTGGCGTCCACATCCATGGACGGCTACATTAGGGTTGGCGTCAGTCGATATGGACGCTGACATATCATGGGCGTCCATCCATGTTGACGCCAAGACACTCTTTTGCCAGAACTTAAAATCATGCAGAACCAAGCTTGATCCACACATATATACACATGAAACCTATGTAGTATAGTGTATACACCACTACACCATGTAACTCCAATATTTACCACTAATCCTACACATACATACATAGGTACATCAAGATAATAACATACATGAATATCTTCATACCATACAATAATATATATATATATATATATATATATATATATATATATATATATATATATATATATACACGTACACTCAACATGATTCAAACACCAAGAACTGTGTTTACACTACGTATACACATACAATGTATAAGGTATAATATGTATATTACTACACCGTGCCATCCATAACATTTATACCTGGGCATACACATGCATATATAAGTACACTAAGATAAGATGTACATAGATATCTACCTATGCGTACAAGAGGTTTTACAAAGCGTGACTCAATCACGCCGCAAAATAAAATGACAAGAATTGCGAGGCTTCACAATCATTAGGAGGCAATATGAATAAGTTAGCTAGGAATAATCTATTCAATAAAGTAGTTCTTGCTTGCACTCCATGCGTACATGCAATGTACGAAGTACAATGTACACATTAACCACACCATGCACTGAACAGCATTTACAACTAAATATACCCATGCATACCTAAGTATACCAAGGTGTTACATATGTAAAATTAGGTATACAATATCCATGAAAAGGGTAATATAAGGTACACTTCAGTATTTAGATGGTACTTGCATAATATTTGAATAGATACCTTATACACAAAATTGGCCAATTACTTATATTCACATATTAACATACATCCTCGCTATACACATGCAAGATTATATCTATAATATGCATCATCTTCATGCATGCCATTTATGCAAATAAGTAAACATCATATACATAAAACAGAAGTGGGAAAAAGAAAATTCGGGGCCTTACAGATTTTCTCAGACTTCTCATTCTCCAGAGACACACCAAAGTGTTTAATACTTGAGTCAAATGGGCTGCATAAGGAAGTGATCTATGCAAATCTGCCCTAGTGGTCTCAGAGATGATCTGGTACATGATAACATGGAGATTTACCTTGATGTCCTTGCTCATACAGTATAGCACAAACCTTTGGATGTCTGTGAGTCTGTCTCTCCCACCACCTTGAGGTGTTATGATAGTGGTGAGGATGTGATGGGTAAGCCTCAACACTGGTGGAAAAGTGTTGGTGTTGAATTTGGTGACATGGGTTTGTTTGAGATCAGACTCATCTGCCTGCATCCAGTCATGATGGTATATGCTTCATGAAGGTTGAACTCAAAGTTGTGGTAGTCTGCTCCTTCATCTGGAATTTTGAAAATGGAAGCTGCTATGTCTGTAGGCATATCAATTGCAATCCCTTTGACTTTTGACTTGTATCCCACATCTGTGCATTCCAAATGCATGTAGAACTCCTGGACAAGTCTAGGGTAGATGATGCGAAACTCTGAGATAAAGGGTTGCCAAGACTGAAATTTTAAGAAATTTAGGACTTCAGGAAAGGCAGTATTCAGTTCACTGTCATTTAAGTCCACAGCTCTGGGCTTCAAAATGGTCTTCTTTGCACTAAGGGGTTTGGAAGGAGTTCTCTTAGAAGGTTGGGAGGACTCTGAGGATGAAGAGGTTGACTTCTCAGAGACTTCAGGAGAGGATCCAGAATTTTCCTCCTAGGGTAGGTACCCTCGACCTCTCCCAGAAGATGAAGCCCTACCTCTCTTAGCAGATGATGGGGATGCAGAGGACGGCCCTGGCTGCTCTGCAGGGTCATGGCGCCTCTTGTTCTCCTTTTAGTAGGAGGATCAACATCCGCCGAATGGGCCTTGCCGTAGCCCTTGATTTTGCTCCACGGCGAGGGGCCTGCTTGGGTGCCATGGAAGCAGTATGGAGGGGAGTAGGAGACGATGGAGAGTGAGGAATGAGAGAAGAGGAACAGTGATGGAATGGAGGAGGAAGAGGTGGAGATGGATTCAAAAACCTGCCAGATTCCAGGAAGAAGACGACCGTCGGGTCGACCTGGAGAAGAAAAGGGGGTTTTAGGGTATGCTACCCCGCAGGTACATCAAATCCTTAACCAGCGCCCACGGCAAAAAAAAATGTCTGGTAGGGGGGTCAGTGTCGACACTAGAGGTGGTGAGTGTCGACCTGAGTGAAAGTGTGTCGACACTAGATGGAGTAGTGTCGACCTGGCCTGATGAAAATTTAGATTTGAGTGTGGGAAAAATTAGTGAGCTTTGGGACATCTGTATAATGATAAGCAATGGTGGAATAATCATTTCAAGGATATTTAAGAGACTAAAAAATTCATTTGTTAAATTTTGCAAAAATTCAACACAATTCAAGTTTTACACAATATCCAACAGGACATGAGCATTCATTGACTTGAGTCATTAAAATGATGATTTGAGGGATATAATACATTTAATAAATCAACTACACACTACCATATTCTTCAAGTCCAAAGAAATAAAAAAAATCTTTTAGACTGAAATCAAGTGTGTTGAAAGTAAACAATTTTTAAGAACAACTTGATGATGGATAATAGTGATTCTTTTAAAACAATTCTCCAATGATATACACATTTTGTTTTTGAAACAAACTATCAAATGAGATACATCTTGTTCACTCAAGAACTAATGCTTTTCACACACTATAGTCCCTGGATACTAAAGATTTATCCATTATCAAGTCTCAAAGGGGTAAATGATGACCTTTTGACATGAAAATATACGTTTTTTAGACGCCAATATTTCCAGTTACTCAGTCATCATCAAAAAGGAATAGGACATATTTATTTTGTTTTTCATTTATTTTTTATTTTGAACCCCTTTGAACAGAGATAGCATTAGTGCTTCATGACATACATGGCACTTCATTCATTGTGAAGGTGTGCAGTTTCTTAGCACATGTGCCATTGCTCTGTTGAATTGAAAAATTTTGGAGAGTTTTTGATAACAAGATATCATCTATATCCACATCAATTGCAAACAAAAACATGTTTAATTCAAGGCACACATTATCCTTCAGTCTTTGAAGAAATCTGAATTTCTATAGTTTTGAAGAATATAGGTGAGAGTTGACAAATGAATATAGTAGATCACTCAAAGGATCATTTGAGACTCTAGACACATGAATGAGGACATCATACAAGGAAATTGATGTAATGCAAGAAAAGTTTTTTGAATTTTTCAAAAGATATGACTTGTGAATTTTCTAGCTCTCCCTGAGATGGGGATTTCAACCACTTTTCATCAGAATAAAGATATGCAAGCTTGTGAAATCAGGAAGATTCTCTTTAAACAATAAAGCTCCCCCTCAATAATTGCATTTTCATTTCTTGGTACTTGGCGGAGACACATACTCTCGCATAGTGAAAGTGTCCCCGACAAGCAGAACTTGTCCTTCTCAAATCACCATTTGATATACCAAGAAGTTCAACACAATGTGAGTTGAAGAGTTCATTGTCAAAGAGATAGAAGTGAAATGGAGAGAGATATGATCATGTGAATCAAGGAAGCAAATGAATAGATGAATGCAAAGAACTCCCCCTCAGAAGATGCCTAACACTCCACCCAATCCTAAAGGACATTTACAAAGACCAAGTTCTCTCCTTAAAGATGAGAATCTATTGTCAGGAAGGGGTTTTGGTGAAGATGTCAGCAAATTGTTTTTCAGATTCTATGAAATGGAGATCAAATGATTTCTTTGTACCTCATTTCTCAAGAATGATAAATCAGACATGAAGGAATATTTCTCCAACATTTCACTCAAAGATTCTTTTGGCTCACTTCCCATAAGATATACATGATTTGAAATATCATACAAGCAATTCAGATATGTTCATCAAAGTAGTTTGCACCGAAAGAATATGAACATGATCAATCATGTATTAACAGGCAATTAAAAAAAATATTTTTACACTTTTTTAAATTTACTCCCCCTTAATTTGTGCATGGAATGAAAAGGTTAGCATGCAATTCACACATGATTATGAGCACAATTAGCTTTAGGCATAACAAGACTTTTGGTACTTGGCGGAGTATTTTACTCACGCATCATGATAGCTTCCAAACAAGCATAACTTGTTTTTTTCCACATGTCATCATTTGATATACCAAGAGTCAAAGCAGTTAGTATGCACACAGGCTCATTGGAACAGTTAAGCATGCATGATAACATAAACATGATTCCAGTTGTTATGACATAAAGTTCATTGATGGGAGTTGCATTGAAACACATTTCTCATTGTTCAGATAAAAATTAAACATTCATTCCATTCAAGTTTGAAATGATAATAAATTTTACCTGAACAGTCTTCATTTCTTTCTCAAAGATTTTACCTGTGTTCTTCAGTCATTTCTAGTCTTGCACAGCCAATATCTTGAATCTATTTACAATGTATGGCTGCAAGACTTCTCAGCTTGCTGATCAAGCTGGTTTTGGGACCCACACTTGTTTGGGTCCTGCATGAAATCAATGTAGATTGTAACAAGGATTCCTGAATCCAACATGTTTTTAATTTTTGTATAAATGCATTTCTTTCATGATAGAACTATGAGCAGAATTAGTTCTAGATTTTCTTTTTGCCTTGACCAATGCATCTATATTTCATGAAGTTTTCTATTTTAGGAGTGTTTTTAATATGAGCAAAAAAATGATTTTGTGCAACATTTCTATGCCTATACACATGGAATTTCTGAACATTTTCAGTATGAACATGATGTTTATTCCTATGCTATGAGCATGTGCATTAGACTGGAATTTCTGAGCATGCACAACAAAATCATTTCTGTACCAACAGTCCTTTGAAATATGACCAATTTTGTGACAATGAAAGCATTGGACTGATTTGGCATGTTTATTGAAGTTTTGATTTCTATTCCGCAATGTTTGACAGATGACCAGTTTATTACAATTAAAGCAAATAAGAGCATTTTTTACTTGGTACTTACCTTGGTATGTATGTTTTGCTGAAATCTCCTTTTCATGTGAGGAGGCTCACCATGTTGGAGAAGGAGGTACCTTTTTGTAACTCTTAGCATGATGTGAATTTGGATTTTGCCTTGGAGCTTTTTGAATTGTTGGAGGAAGTAGATGAGTCCTCTTAACAGTAGCATTCCTCTCTTCCCTGTTTGTTTCTGAACAAGAACTTTCACTAGCTTTTCATTAGACTTAGAAGAGTTCTGTTTGCAGCAGATTTAACAATGTTGATTTTGTTTTGTTCTTATTTTTCTTATCCCTCACAGAAGTATTCTTCAATTCATGTTGAAGCTTCTGTTGTCAATTTTAATGTAATTACTTCCTTTTCTGAAATTGAAGCTTGTTTAGCATGACATCCAAACCATTTTTCATCTTGTTCTTTTCATTTTCAAATTGAGCAATTTGTTTTTCCAAATCGGCGTTTTATTACTCAAATTGTTGCATTCATTGTCCAATGGTTTGTCATGGTACAAGCATTCCATCTTCCTTTTTAAGTGATGATTTTCTTCAACAAGTTGTTTGCATCTTTCATTATTTGATGATCATGAGCCATATTAGAGATTGTTTTGTTTAATTGATCATTATCAAATTTGAAATTGTTATTGAGATCAATCAATCTTCTTTTTCATTTTCCAGATCAATGACTTTTGATTTCAATAGCTCATGGTTTTCTTTCAATCCATTCAGTTTATTTTCACAGATTTGGAGTTCATCTTCCAACTTCTCTTTTTCAGAATTTAATTTTTCAACTTCATTTTTCAAATTATCATTTTCTTCTGAAAGATTCTTATCATTATTCTGGTGCAATTCAAGTGTATTTCTCAAGTTTTCACTTTCTTTATGGCAATGTTTTAAAGTGTTTTTCAAGTCTTTATTTTTAGTGTTCAGTTGTACATTAAGACTTTGTATCTTTTCACAGAATTTAATCAACTCAGCATAAGACATACTTTCATCTTCATCAGAATTAGAATACACAAATGGATCTGGAGTTGATTTACCTGACCTTTTAGACCCATTTGAACTCTTGTGTTCTGAAGAGGATGAAGAATGCTCTGAGCTCTTAGAATGTGCTGTTAGAGCCAAAACCTTATGAATGGTTGATTTTCTGGATTCATTGAGGCTCCTCTTTGCCATAAAGTACTTGTGAATTTCTTTTGCTCCTTTTCTTTGTGCTTCCTTTGAAAACTTGATGAAGGTGAGACTGGTGATTTCTCTGAAATTATACCAGGAGATTCTTGCAGATTAAATAGATTTGCCATTATACCAAGACTCACAAAAGACTATTAGATCTAATCATAGTGAATAAATGTGACAAGGAATTAGATCTAACAATTAGAGTGGTTAATCTGCTCGAATGCCAAAAGGAGGAATCAGAGCGATTAGGCACACAGTTCAAGCAATTAACATAGAGATCAACCAGAAGCAATCAAATCAGATCAGTAACAGACATTAACCCGCTCTGATACCAATTGTTAGGAATCAGAGCGATTAATCACACAGAGACAGATCATCCAAAAACACAATTGATGAACAGTAAACCCGCTCTGATCATCCAAAAACACAACTGATGAATAGTAAACCTTTGTGGCAGGGTCATGGTGGCGACCACCGGGAAGTCGCAGTGCGACATAGTGGTCCCTTTGCACCTGTTGTTTTCTCTGACTGGGTTTCACCCTTAAACTTCGAGGACGAAATTATTTTTTTATTGGATGTATTGTAACATCTCGGGCTTCTAGGTTCTTCTGCTCGCGTGTTGGATGACTGGCCACTAACGCGTCCAGGCTGGGCGACGTGCTAGTGTCACGATGGAGGTGCCCGTTGTGACAGTCATCCTTGTTACGACCACTTTCTGCATCGCGTTCTTGTTGCGCCCGGTCAACGGTTCGCGACTGCTTTTCTCTTTTTGGTCGTCTGGTGCCTATCAGAGTGGTAGGTGTGGCAGACTGACCTGTCTGGTTGTCATGGTGTCCCTATGGGGCGCGTTCTAGTCACGGTGTGGGCGGCCGTCGCGTTAATGTTGGTAATGCGACGCTCAGCCCCGTCGCGTTCTGGGGGCCAGAGGCTAAAAGCCTTGTCGGTTTCCCCCTTTTTTTCTTTCTCTCCTTTCTCCCTTTCCTCTCTTCTCCAAGGTGGAGAGGTCTCCCCCATCTTCCTTCTCCGGTGTTGGATCTTGGTGGAGCGGCCGGCGGTTCGTGCGGAGCTTGGAGCGTCGGCAGGGAGCAAGGAGGAGGCAAGCCGTGGCTTCGTGAAGGCCCCTTTGGGGTTTGGTTCTTCCAATTTCTGTAGGGATCTCTTGTGCCCATACTTGTTGGTGTGGATTGGAGCCCTCGGGGTTCTTTGCATCTCATTACAGCATTCCCCAAGCTCCCCTCCCCGTTGTGTGTTTGATTGTAGTGTGTGGGCGACCCTGGAATGCAGCATTCTGGCAGTCGGCCTTCCGTCTGATGTGCGCGTCGCGACATCAGAGGACGCGTCGCCCTGGTCGGACGCTACCTTATCGCAGCACAGTTGGCCATCGCGATAAGGGTCGTGTCGCGACCCAGTTTCCAGTCGCGACAAGGTTGTTGTCGCGACCCTGTGCTTGTCGCGGTTGCCCTTCCCGTCGTGATGGGATCGTGATGGGCTAGGAGGGCGCGATAGCACCTGGCTTGCCTCGGGTGTTTCTGTGGCCGCGGTGGCGTGTCGGCGTGTGCCCCAGGGCAGGGTTCCCCTTAGGACCTTCCGGTAGGGAACACGACAGGTTGCCTCCCTGTGTTCAGTGACCGAAGGTGACACCTTCGTGGTCGTGTCCTAGCAGTGGTGCTAGGAGGCTCGCGTCTGTCTAACAGTCAATTGTCTGACTGTCATCGATTATTAGAAGAGCGATGGTTTCTGTTTTGTCTCGTGGTGTTCCGATTTCTCGGGTCGTGCCATGTGCCGGCATTAGCCGACGACCCTTCTGGGGTGTTCCGGAAGGGGTGCCGTGTGTGCCTGTGCCTGCTGGGCTCGTCCTGGTTACAAGCTAGCTGTGCCGGTTTCTATGGTGGCTGCCCTGCCATTTTCTCTTTCACCCGGTGCTCGGCACTTGAGGGCTTGTCTGCGAGATAGGTTGTTACCAGCTAGTCCTTCTCACTGCCTTGCTCTACGTTGGTTCCGGAGCCGCGTAGGGAGGTTAGGCATGGGGCCATGGCTCGGCCGGCTGCGGTGGTTGGTAGTTGTTCTTGCTGGGACTCGCTAGCCTCACTCTACTGGGGAGGTTGTAGGTAGGAGTCAGCAGCCAGTGAGTTAGAGGGGTGGACTATGTGTCCCTCTCTTAGCTGCCTGTGGCGGTGGTTGGTTGCTCTTGCTGTGACGGAGTTTCTCACATTGTTTCTAAGTGAGTCTCATCGCCCAAGTCTGCATGGTGGTTGTAGCCTAGCCGTGTCTAGTGCCGTGGGTTTGGTTGGTTTGGCCTTGTGGGCTGTGTTTAGGTGGTTTCCGCTCTACAGGTTCTCTCGGGATACCTTGTGCAGACACCTGGCTGCTGTTTCAGTAACCCGTTCCTTGGTGCCATTCGTGGTGGCACCGGTGTGTTTTTTCCCTGACCTCGTGGCGTGTCTAGGTTCCAGGTGGTTCTGCTTGTGGGCCCTCGACCTTGTGAAGGTCCGAGTTTGCCGTGCTAGTGGTGAGACGTCGTTCTCACGTGGTTGCTCGGTGTCTCTCGTGGTGACACCTGGTTGTTCCTTCCTGACCTCGTGGAGGTCCGGGATGCTGGGTGCTTGTTTCGTGAGACTCTGGTCTCACGTGGTTGCTCCGGTGTTCCGTGAGCTTCTCTGTCTCGGAGGGTGTGTGTGCCGAGGTGTTGCTTCCACATTGTGTTTGACCCCGCTAGTTCTGCGGGAGTCGTGTTTGGCCCGACCCTAGTTGTGGGTCATGGCGCTACTCTGTTCCGCTGCTTTATATACTCTGTGGTAGGCATTTCTCGCTTACTTCTTTCTAGTAGTTTTGCTTCCCCTCTTTTTTTGGAGTTCCTACTACTCTGGCTGGTAAGGGACCGGTTATCCCTACTGAGCCTTGTTCGCGAGGCTCACCCCTCCACTCTCTTCAGGTAGGACTCACTGTCGCAAGAGTTCGTTGCC